>VHZZ01000312.1:63764-98324 GCA_009801015.1 Silene noctiflora
AACTCTTCTACTGAAACACGGAACAAGTTTCCCACTTGAATAACTTTGTTGGTCGCCGGTATAATTTTGCAGCAAGAAGTAATCAAAGAATAAAGATTTTTTCGAAAGTTAAAAACATTAAACATCATTAATTAGCACACAAGTCGATATGTCCGAGTGGTTAAGGAGACAGACTTGAAATCTGTTGGGCTTCGCCCGCGCAGGTTCGAACCCTGCTGTCGACGTTTTTTCGTTTTAAACTCCGTATATGCGCTGCTTCTCTAGTTCTCTGAATATGTGTACAGAATTAAGTGGGCTGGACTGTTTAACGTGAAACCCACAATCACAAGCTTACAAGTTCCGCGGAAAAATTAAAAATCCGATAAAATACTTTCTCTAACCGAACGGAAATCCTGGCTTCACCGCTATCCAATGTCCATGGCCACCATGGATGTTTAAAAAGTCGTTCGGATCGGTAAACAAGACCAGTTCGGAACGTCTAGGTTGATCTAGTCTGCATCAAGTCATTTCGGCTAGTCTCCAGGTCCACAAAATATAGTGACCGCTCTTCAATCCAGTACAATCCAGTCCGATCTTCGGTTTCATGATATGGGGCTGTCCCGCATATTCGTGTCCGATCCATTGATTCTAGTCCAATAAACCCCTCCCCCACTCTTACTTCCAAGTTCCACCATCTTAAGAACACAAAAGCTTGCGGGAGACGGTCTCATATGCCGTTCTCAAGAGCCGTAACTCACTCGATCTTAAAAAAATTCGTAAACTCAAATCCGTACCTAAAATAACCCGATCTTAAAAATATTTCCCTCCACATCGTGGCAACCCCAACGAACCAACCTAGACAACAACAAATTAACACCAACGAACACTCCAATTATCAAATCCATCACCGGAAACTCGCCGCCGAAAAATGTCGATTCCAAGCATAATTGCCATTAGAGACGCCGAAATTAGTGGCAACACCGGCGCATTCTACTCTCCGGCGAAGGAAAAAGCTGCAAATCGAGACAAATCTCCGTTTGTTTTCGTTCATCGATTTGCAGTTTTTCGCCGTCTTCGTAACTCGTTTAAATTCAAGCTTCTGATTCTTGTTTTCTTTGCTTTATGCGGCGTCGTTTTGTTTGCTTCCAAATTTGGGCCTTACATGGGTTGGATTGTGGACTCTCCTTCTTCTGTGTTCTCGTCTTCTAGGTAATTTTGATTTTGTGTATTTAGGGTTTGGATTTGTTGATTTTTGTGTTTATTGTGCTTTTAGTTGTGTGAAATTGCTACATATTGATGAATTGTTGTTCGTTTAGTGGCGGAATCAGAATTTGAATGTTGGTAGGGATAAATATTGGTCGGTATTAGGATATTAAACTACTGGACAGACCTCAACCGTCAGCTTAAGCTTTTGTATGCGATGGTTTTCTTGGAGACTGAAATTTTAGGAGCCGAATTAGTAATGTTCTAGAAGTGTTGAGTAACTAACATGGTCCTCTCACAGATGGAGATTTTAGGGGACAAATTATTAATGCAATAGAGTGACTAACATGGTCTTCTCATAGGCGGAAATTTTAGGGGACGAATTAGTAATGCAATAGTGTAACTAACATGGTCTTCTCACTGACGGAAGTTTGAGGGGACGAATTATTAATGCAATAGAATGACTAATATGGTCTTAATATAATGGAAATTTTAGGGGACGAATTAGTATTCAATGGAGTAACGAATAAACAGGAAGAACGAGAAAATTTTAGTGGTTTTCGTTGCCAGTACCCTTGCTTTACTACTGGTTATGTATTTTATAGTATGAATGTGTGATAAGAGAGTTGAAAGATTTTTGGAAACATTCGTAACCTATGTCGTTGCTTGTGGGTAAGGCTGCATATACTCGGACCTCTGTTGACAATATTTATGCTGAATTCTTACTAGGTTAGAGTGTAAGATGATTTTGGATGTTTACTTTGATGGGCATATGTTCTAAGAACACATTGAACACGCTAATAGACGCATGCCACTGATACAGATTATGAGATATTGGCTACTTCTATAATACAGTGATTACGGCTAATTTAGTATGAGGCTTTTTCTATTAATTGCGACTAATCAAAAGGTAACTTACACCCGCTCACTTGAAAAGGTAATTTTGTATGCATAAGGCACTTGAAATTTGAAGGGAGGGATTAACATATTGACCCTAAGTTAAATAACTAGGTGAATTTTTAGCTAGCTCAAATTAATGTTTTGACTATAGTGGAGTTAAAGAATGCTTTTTGTAATAGACCACTCTTGAGAAGAGGTATAATAAGGGTAAAGTCGCATCCCCTAAATCAAAGTAAACCTAACATGGTACTAACAAAGTAGCTAGTGGTAAGACAAGTATCGAATCCACAAAGAGGCGGTAATTGTTCAGTTTGCTAATATTAAAGTTTGTCTCAAAGTAACAGTTTCTTGAAAATTTGGTTTCTATAAACTAAAAATTTGGTTTCTATAAACTAAATGCGATGTAAAATAAAGTTGTAAACAAATGTAATTAAAGGGTCTAGGGATCACGTTCACTAGGTCAATCATCCGGGGATGTAATTTAATTAATTATAAGGTCAATCGAATTATCTAAGGTCACAAATTCAATTATGTCCTTTAGATCTAGAATAACATGCAATTGCTATAATTAAACTATACCTATTTGATTATCATAGCCTATATTGGTCCTAACCCGGTCAGTGAAATTCTCAACTTACTACACCAATTAACGATTCAGGCCTAAATCAATTAACTAGAAGAAGAACAATAATCAAACGATAATTCATGCGATATTATTTAACAATTAAAACAATCAATCCCCTTCTAATAAACCTAGATCCCCTTTCACCCTAGATAAGAAATTTAACACGAAGAAGGATGAATGAAAGACATGATTAACAATAACAAGGATGAATAACAATTGAATGATTAATAAACAAGGAAAGATTAATGATAAGACCATAATAATGAAGAACAAGCTTGTAAATCTTAGAATAATAAGGTAGCCAACTAAAAACTAGAGTTTTTAGGAGTTCTAAAGTTAATAAAAGCGTACCCTAATAATAACCTACGAGTTTGGTATTTATAATACAAATAAGACGTGTTTTAGGAAAATCGGAAACGTCTCCAACTAACTGAATACTCGATCGAGTATAGCACACTTGATCGAGTACTCAGCCACTCGATCGAGTACAGGTCAACTCGATCGAGTATGCTCATCTCAGCGTCTTCTCGTGTAATCTTTTCTTTCTTTCATCCTTCCAGATTTCCGTGCCATACTCCGTGTATTTTGCTATGCCAATTCCGCGGTGCTACATTTCATCACTTTTGCTCCATAAATGCATCAATCCTGCATTAAACACCGAATAACGGAAGTATCGACATTCTAATATAAATGGCATATAAATGACATAATTAGCACGAAAATCGTCTCAAAACAACTAAAGGGGAGGCATATAGATGTATATAAATATGACTCATCAAGGTAAATGTACCAAAAAGAGACGAAGCCATTCTTATGTTAAGAGAGCTTAGAAGGCTGCTAGTCCCTGTTTTTTTGGTCTGTTTCCTTCCCCTTTTCAATGTTTTATTTTCGTTTCTGAACACAATGTAAGGTGGCATGTACAGCTGTACAGGGCACTATGATGTTGTTATAAACAGATCATGTAAGTAGACTGTGTATAGGTTAGAGAATACAGCTCAACATTAAGAATTGAGGTCATATAGAGTTTACAGAAGACAACTTTTTTAGTACGGAGTATTTCCTTTAGAATTTATCTCTAAGCTCTAAATTTTTAATCTAGATGTAAGCATTGTGCTTCTCCCCTTGTGTTTCTTTTATCTCAATTGACCTTGATAATATTACTAGTTTAAGTTTTGTTATTTGAAAGCGAGTTAGCAAACAATTTCCACTTCTCATAAATGTTTAATATGTTAGTCTTCGCCTCTTTAGCCAACCTCTCTGCTAGTCTACTGCCCTCAAGTAGTTAGAGTTGAAAATGTGTCTACCATGTTTACCCGCGGGCTTTCATTTGACAATTAAATAATATATACGGGGTTTGCCGTTTGTTTGTTGCTGTAGTACCTTTATCTACCGGACTGCCATCCAAGTCATGATGCTACTTGCTTTCACATGATTTAATGTTTCATCTTATATGGCATGGGAAACCTTGTAGACCTAGTTATTTGAATCAATAGAGCATCTGAGTAATTTCCTTTACAATGATAGTTATGTTTACATCAGTTTCTTTCTCTATGACTAGAGCTGGTCTTTCGTTCAAGACTCTTTCATTTTTCTTGTTTAGACTGTACCTTTTTTTCTCCGCCTTTTGATTTTCTGTATGTCATCCTTTTTTCCCCTTTTCGTAGACTTTTTGATATTCGTATCCGTAGGATTCCATACAACGCGTCATGTTAGCCTACCTCAATATTGTCTGGAACTTCAATTATTATTGTCTGATATCTTTGGTAGAACCAACCCTTGTGACAGGCTCTTGAGATATGTATCCAGAATTGGTACTTTGGTATGATGCAAATAAATGCTTGGTGTATTTACTTTTGGAGTTGACTAATATCGAGTACCTATTTTTCCTTTTCTTCTTTGCAGAGGTGGATACACTGTGCTTATCAACACATGGAAGCGAAATTCTCTTCTAAAGCAATCTGTAGCTCATTATGCTTCTTGTCATGGCACAGATGCTATTCATGTGGTCTGGAGTGATAGTGATCCTCCACCAGATAGTGTGAAAGCTTATATGGACAATGCTGTCAAGTCCCAGACTACTAAACCTGACTTAAAATTTGATGTTAACACAGAAAATAATCTAAATAACAGATTCAAACCAATTGGAGACTTGAGGACTGATGCCATCTTTTCTGTGGATGATGACGTGATTGTACCTTGTAACACACTAGACTTTGCTTTTACCGTGTGGCAAACTGCTCCATCGACAATGGTAGGATTTGTCCCCCGTATGCACTGGTTGAGTGAGAAGGTATGCATCTCATCATTTGCTTGATCCCCAATTCTGGTTTTGTTCATCTTTTCGTATGTATTTTTCTTGTTATTGTATTTGTCTGTGTTGCACTGTTGCTAATATGTGGCCGTGTAAGTTGGTGAATTGTTAGTTGATTTTACATAAAACCATTATATCCCTTTTTTTTTTTGTGGTTATTGACTTTGCCGTACCAATGATTTGCCCAATCATTGGCTGATCTTTTAGCCTATGTGCATCGGTTCTTGTATTAGGGAAACGACAGTGTAAACCCAAAATGCTGAACTATTAAATTGTCTCAAGGGCATACGCGGTATACATATACTTGCTCTAAGCTGGGTTGATTGTCTCCTAAAAAATGGTGCATAAGCTCTCATATACATCTTCTTAAATTGGTCGACTGTACTCTTGTTATTCTAAGGTGGAATTAAGTTCACTCATAAATATATCAGGACTCTGATAAACTGTATAAAGTCATGTTAAGTGCTATTAAGTCATCCAAAGGTGCAATCTGAAGATTTATTTCTGTATCCATGATTACATATTGAAGATCATATGCGAGTATGTGACCATAATTCCTTGATACGGTGTCCATTTTTACAGCCATACTGGGTGGATGACTTCTTTGACTAAAATGACTATTCTTACGTAGCTTATACTTGTAACCTATGTCATTCCAACTCTTCACATTACTTCCTGTACCTGTGTCCGACACTCTTACATGCTTGAACACTTCATTTTATGCCAATAACCAAATGTATCATGAAATATCCATGTCCTACCATTAGACACATACTTGTGTGTAGCACTTCTAACCGAGTCTGAGTAACATATAATTTTTGGTTTGTTTTAAAATTGAATCGTCCATTAAGACGAAGTGTGAAGATTTTCTTTCTGTCTGTTATGCTAGATAAATGTTCATGTCTCTAAATCCTAATATTTGTCATCTGTCTCGATGACAGCAAGATGGGATTTCATATTACAAATATGGAGGATGGTGGTCTGTTTGGTGGGTTGGTACTTATAGTATGGTTCTGACAAAAGCAGCATTCTTCCACCAGAAGTACCTTGATATGTATACAAACCAGATGCCGGCATCCATCCGTGACTTCATAGCAAGAGAAAGGTCTGGTTAGACCACCTCCCCTCATAATAGGTTTATTGTCATTTTTTTTACCTTGGATTCTATGCTTCTCAAAGGGTTTATTGATTGCAACTTTACCCTTCAAATGTCAAGTTCTTGCATGTAAGGACGCCTTGTATAAGACCACTAACGAATACCCCCTCTGTTTCTTTGATATCTCCCACTTTTCCTTTCTTGTTCTAGTTCAATGATATCTTTAACTCATCTCTCGTGCAAATGGCCCATTTGCTCTTTTTCCTCACTAATGCAATGTTTGTAGTATTCCTTAAATGTTGTCAAAGTAGGAAGCGGAAAATATCAATGACATGGAAGGAGTACTATTAGACAGATTAATGCAGACAAAAATAAACAAAATAACCGGAACCCTTCACTCTCTTACCACCCTCCCCACCTTGATATATCTCACTGTATCACCAGCCCTCTGCACTACCACTGCAAACACCATTCACCACGACTGTAAGCACACCATTCACCACGACTATAAGCACACCACCACATATCTTGACCACCAATCTCCACCACTTGCCACAGTGCAAGCCTCACGTCTCTGCCCCCGCCATCCTAGTAAAAGCGTTCCTAAATAAGGTTTAATAAGCACTCCTAGGGTGTTGTTTGGTTTGGACTGGCTGCAAATCCAATGTTGTAGGTCGGGAAAGGGTTTAGGGTATGCGATAACGGGACCCTTTTTCAGCAATAACTGCGATTGGAGTTTGGTGAGAAGGGAGTTGGTGAAAGGGGAGAGTTTAGATGGAGTTGGGGGTGGAGGGTGGTGCTCGTGTTGTGATTGATGTAGTATTGGTGGTGGTGGTAAGGCTGCTTTGAGAGGTTTGACGAAGAGGGAGAGACTGGTGGTAAAAAAAGATGGGTGGGATAGGTCAGCGGAGCTTGGTGCTGCCGGTGATGTGATAGGGTGGCGAAGGAATTATTGAAGTCTTGCTCTAGAACTACTCTTTACTCTAATTTTGTACCTTGAGGCCTGATGCTAATGTTCTTGCTGTTCTTCCAACATGACAGAAACTGTGAAGATATAGCTATGTCCATGCTTATTGCAAATTCAACATCTGCTCCTCCAATTTGGGTTAAGGGTAAGTGATGCTTAATTTGCCGCTATACTAAAATGAAGTTACAAACCTTGTATCTACCGGCATAAATTAGGCTAGATTTTGCTCTGGTTACTATTGCCTGGTTAAGGTTTTATCATATAAGTACTTTTTTGGCGCATTTGATCTAATGATGTTCTGTTGCAAATTAGTCCTAATTGATTTCCTACTCTGGCAGGGAAAATATATGAGATTGGATCATACGGCATAAGTAGTTTGGGTGACCACAGTAACAAGAGAGACAAATGCCTAAATGATTTTGTTTCCTTATATGGTGAAGTCCCTCTTGTATCAACGAATGTCAAAGCCGTGGATTCCAGGAATGAATGGTTCTGGTAGCACTCTCACTCTGCTACCTCTCAATCATCTATGTCACTGCACTGTGAGGTATTGGCCTCTACTTCATTTCCACCCTTAGTTTGTTCTTGAGTTATTTCGAAAACATGCTCCATTGTTGTTTGCCTAAGGGTGAGTAGACTTTGGCTCTGACCGTGCTAATATTAGACCATCTTTGCAAGCAGGGTTGCGACAATAAGCCTTTGACAAAGCCCTAACAGGAGTGAAGGATAAAAGAAGCCATTGAGAATTCCACATTTCCACAACTGTTTCGTCTACTGCAGTAAGTCTTGACTTGTTTATAATTGCGTATGTAAACTAGTTTAGATCGTAGAGTTACTAGAGGTGATAATCATGATTTGAGTTCAACACGTGTTAGTATTAAACGGCCCTTATGGCTTCCTTTACAACAAAACGGAAAAAAAAAAAAAAAAAAAAAACTAATATCGAACTCCCTCATCATCCTATGTGAGGCAGTGATTGTTCCACTTTGTTTTCCTTTTCAATTTTTTTCCCAGGTTTCTCTCCGCCTTAGTTGTTGATTCCATAATATTGGTACGTCTATGACACGCTATCTCGGGACTGTCTCATATGAAGGTTTGTGTATTATATAAGATAAAAGTAAATAGGAGCTGTGTAAAAATTCACTCTTGAATTTGCCTCGAGAAGAATATTGTTGAAATTTTTATCGCGTGACAAAAATACAACTCAAGTTTTCGAGTTGCAAACTTGTGTTGTACTCTGCATACATTGTTTCAAATTTGTATAAACTGTGGTTACACCCTAAGAATTTAGGGATCACTTTTGAGTATCGAAAGCGGACAGTTGAGCGCCGGCTGGGCAACGTCGTCTTACTCAAATTGATGAGAAAGCGTTCAAGGCTGATACGGTTGCGAACCCGGATTCATTTGTTAATGCCTTAATGGTACCCTATTGAAAATGTTTATTTTTTAGTGTCATATAAGGCATAAGACCCCTACAATGTAGGGGGAAGGTGATTCTTTCCTATGACGATACCTCAGTTTTAACTACTACGCTAAGATGTCTGTAAGTTGAATTTACTCTGTAGCTTTTAGTGTTCGAGGACCCGAGTCTGTCAAGGTAGATCTGCCAGTGTTGCCTTGCGATTTTTGTCCTTCCAGCAAAGAACATAATCTTGTGATAGCCTTTATTAAACAGCACCGCAAATACTTATGTAAGACGGTTTTAAAGTAGTCTTGTGACTATTTGCAAGTATATATTTTGATTGACCTAAGCATCACAGAAACTATATATTTAGTATATCTACAATAATTTAGGTATGGAAGTGTGTTTTTAGCTAGTGATTTTTCATGTAAACAATTTTGTGCGTCACCGATAATATTCGTCACAAGCTTGTGACGAGTTAAATAAAATTCACTTGAGAAGATAAGACAAGCCTTTTGTGATTACCTAGGCATTCTTACTTTTGTTTTATCTACCCATGTGGGTGTACTTACCCGTCACAAGCTTATGACGGATATATCCGTCACAAGGGAGACTTATTGTTTACGTGTAGTAGGAAATATATTACGCATAGGGACGTGGCGAACAACTATTAAACAATTATTTAAGCTATAGAATATAAGGGTATAATTTTTTTGGCAGAAAAGAGCTAAACCGAACCAAACTGAAGAAAGCGAAACTGACTAAAGTTAATTTGTGAAGAAATAGACTGAACTGAATTGAAATGCGCTGGAATTAAGCGAGAAAGAACAGCATCATCTCCACTTTAATACTCCCTACATTTTAAGCATTCATGTTCAACCTTCTCTAGGTGGTTTACAAGTTACCTCACTCATCCGAAAGGAATGAAATATGCAGGTTGTCAACCTAATCTTCTTCTAGTAAAAAGAACCGTCTTATGCTATAACACAGTTAGGGGTGGGCATAATTCGGTCCGACCCGGAAAAATGGATCGGAATCAAAAATTCGTCTGTAGTCCACCATTTTCTAAAATTCCGGTCCGGACCGGAATGCCCGAAGTTATTGTTATTTGCATTTTTTTCTTTAAAATTATATTTTTAATCTGGTTCAACCAGTCCGATCTGTCCATTGAACCAGAATTTTTGGACCAAAATTTAAAAAAGTGAGCATGTAATGATAAATTCCGGTCTAACCGGTCCAGTCCGGTCTGGTCTTGGACCAGAACTTTTCAGGTCCGGTGCCGAACTAAAATTTTTGTAATCCGGTCTGGTCCCGATCCATGATTTTTGTCGATTCCTGTTCCGGTCCGGTTTTGAACCGGTATCCAGCCCTTACTCGTATTTTATATTTTACATGAATCTTCTTTAGTTATACTTCCTTCATTCTCATATGATCTACCCATTTTATTAAAATACTCCACTCATATATTCAACAAATGGGTAGATCATATAAAAACGGAGGAAGTACAATAATACTCCATATAATTAAGCTAGGCTGGAGCAAAATGAGCATGAAATCCTGACAACCAAATATCATTTAAATTGAATAGAGATTTTTTGTGATTTGGAAATGATTAATCCAATTATTTTTTATTTATGAGATCCGATCAAATGCTCTTTTATTCATTATTCATTTATGAGACAACATTTCGTCATCTTTCACTCTGCTCATAAGTCTGATACCCACTTCATTCTGTCTCTCATTTCCTCCAATTATTTTCTAATAAATTACTCCGTTTCGTCTCGGTTATTTGTTCACCTTTAATTTTGACACAAAGATCAAGAAAAGAGAAAGAGATCAATTATTAAATGATAAGTGGCATAAATTGAGTGTGGCTGATCAATTGTCTATTACAAATATTGCCGAAATAAGAAAGTAAATAATTGACTGAGATACCCCAAAATAAAATAGGTAAACAATTGACCGGGACGGATGAAGTAATTATAAAGGATTTCATACCATAATTTAAAGTTTGTGCTACAAAAAATTCAAATAAAATCGTTTTATAAATGTATAATCAACTCATTTGACTCATTCATCGTTATTTTCATTGTGTGAAATTCAAACTATATTATCAGACTACAATAATCAATAAACCATCACAACCAAAAGTTTAAGATGTTCTCTCACATGAATGTTCATTGCGCTACCCGGTGTATAATATTCCACATTAGAAATTGGGGGCGGTGAGATTTGAACCTGTGACCTTTTAGTCACATGACTCTAATACCATGTCAAAAATCATCTCAACCAAAAGTTTAATAATTGGAGTCCCAAGATTAATTTTATCGCTAGTTTAGTAGTAGTAATAATAAAATGATTTTTTTAATGAAATCATTTGTTCAAAAGTTTTATATACTACATGATTATTGTATAGCAAATAATAGATAATTTCATCTACTTCATTTAATGATATCAACAATAACTACTGTATATTATACCAAACTAATTAAAATTCAAATAAAAATGGCGTACAATATACGATAACCTTGGTCAATATTAGGATGAACGAGCCAACCGTAACACAACCTAAACTCTTATTTATAGACAGATTTGCACTAAGAATCAGAGTTAGCTCAAGTAGTAAAAACTCCTCTTATCCCAACCATGAAATCGAGGGTTTGATTCTTACCCACGACATAATGCGCTCATTTGAAGAATAAAAAAAAAAGACAGACTTGCATCGACCTCAACCTAAAAGGATGAGCATAAGGTGACCCTTTCAACAAGTAATGCACATGCGCCTCATTTAATAATAACATCTTGAATTTCTGTGATAGAGCTCAGATTTGAACTTAACAATCGTGGAAATTTTTAGTAGAGATGAACAGATAACACTATAAAGTAAATTTAAAAAAAAAAAGTTAAAAATAGTTTTACTGAGAATTTCGAAATTTTCATCCCTTTACTATAAAAGCCAAAACATTTTAAGACTTTTGATTGGTCCCTGAAAATTAGGGAGAAAAAGCAATTAATTTTTCAAACACCCACTTTCTCCAGTAAGAGGATTATACATCTGATGTACTACCACTAGTTTTATAGTTTTTGAGCATTATAATAAAGTTTTTGAGTTTTATTTTAAAAATTACGAGTTTTACTATAAACTTTCTGAGTTCATTCACTAAAATATTAAGCTCAAAAAATTATAATAAAACTAAAAAAAATTACATAAAAACTTAGTTAAATTTGATTTTTGACGGAAAAAAATTAAAATGTAACTTATAAACTTTAATAAGCTCAGAAAAAATATACATATGCTCAAAAAAAAAATAAAGTTAGAGGTAATAAGCTCAGAAAAAATACAAATATGCTCAAAAACAAGTAAAATCTGAGGTAATACATCCGATATATGTTCATTTTTCTCCACTTTCTCCTTAAAAATTTAATTTCTCTCTCTCCTTATTTCACTATTAATTCTCATACCACTTACACCTAATATTTATTAATTATCATATGACTCTTGATGGTATTACATGATAATTAATAAATATAATCTAACTATAATATTTCTCTTACACTTTTTTTTTAATCTAACTATAATATTAACATCATGTTATATTCATTAAACATATCCACCTTTAAATGAGTTGTTAATTTTTATTTATCAGATTAATTCAAATATTTTTATAAAAATGTACTTATATAATATATACTCATATTTTTCTTGCGGTAAATCAAACCCGTTAATATATTAAACTTAATTTATATATTGGAATATTGAAGGCAAATCCGTGCATTTTTTTGCACGGGATTAAAACTAGTTTTTCAGTAAAACCGAGCGTCTTTATTAGTCCTTTCTAACTCCGTCACTGTCACTGTTGCAATTAACTGTAGCAACTGTATACGTAATTTTCAACAAATCTTGCACTAACGGCTATCCAACATGAGAGCAACAGATCGAACCACAGCTTAAAAAAAAATAATAAATAAAAAAAAAAGAAAAAAAAAATGAGAGCAACAGACATGAAAAGTTGTTGTAATAGTTTGATAATTATATTATGTCTGCCAATCATTAACCTACACTTGTCTCTCCATCATTTTTCTTGGTAAATTTTTTGTGTAAATGGGCCATTAAATTTAATATAAATAAACAAAGTCCGCTGACGTGAGTGGTAAGAGTTTTCATCTCTTAAATAAGTGGTTAGGGTTCGTTTTTTTTTTTACTCTTGCGGATAAAAAAACGAAACTTAGGAGAAATCTACCCACAAGAGAATAAAAATTCTCTTAGTTTTCCCTCCAAATGTTTTTATCTAAATAAAGAAACAAGTAATACTTTCTTTTTTTAAACTATTATCTTTCATTAAAATATAATTTTACTATTAAATTTTAATTTTATAATTAAATTCAAAATTATGATTTTTTCATCACAATAAAATAAAATTGATGTTAAACTCTAAACTATAAGTTGGTAAATTTTTCATTTAATGCAATAATTATAACTTTACAAAATAACTCGACCCATTCTTACCATTAACTTTGTGACAAAAAAAAATTTATCAAAAAAATTGGAGAAAATTTATAAAATGAAATCCTTTATTTTATGGTAAAAAAATATATAGATTTCATAAAAATACACCTTTTATAACTTTTGTTTTCCATTATAAATAACACTCTAAAAAATAAATACTCTATTTATACCGCGCAATCTATACTAAATAAATATTAAATTGTTTTCAGTATCCCAAAGGAGATTGACCCAACTGTTAGTGGGTAATACTCCTGAATAACACCAAAAAAATAATATATAATTATAAATAATTGTTGGATCTTTTAAGTATTTTTCCATGGTATTTGTTGAAATGATTCTTTCATAATTCAATTTATGAAAAAACGGCAGTGTTCATATTCATACTTAGGTTAAATTAGTAGACTTGTCCTAACAATCAATTTACGAGTTAGATGTGTTTGTTAAATGACATATTCTGTTCTTCGTTTTTGAAGTAGGCATCCTTACTCTAATCCCACTTAGCAATTCAAGTTGGTTTACTTGATAACATTTTTAGTTCCATCTATTAGTTTTAAAAATGATGCTAAAAATAGCATATTGTATCTACATTATGCATATAAAAGTAATAAAATTGTCACATACTCTATTAGTTACAGTACTACACATTTTCTTAATTTTGTTAATTTAATTTGATAGTCGAAGCTGCTACTAAAAATTTATTAATCTTAGGCCATGTTCTTTTGAACTTAATTTCAGCTCATTTTAGTTTAGTTCAGTTCAGCTCTATTCAGTTCAATTCAGTTCCGCTTCATTCAGTTCAGTTCAACTTTTCTCTTCATAAATTAACTCTTACTTCAGTTCAGTCCAATTCAGCTACAATAAATTCAATTCAGTGCAATTCAGCTCCATTAAGTTCAATTCAGACAGTTTCAGTCTAAAAGAATAGGGCCTTATTCTGCCAACGGTAGTCGGTATCATAATAATAGCCACTATTTAGTAATTAAAAAACTATGAATTCAAGCTAATCATTGTTTTACTTCCCTTAATTCTCAACCATTCATATAATTTATTCCCTAACCCTAGCTCATTAATTGACCACGTCACCATACTTGTGGTAGATGTCTAACTTTTCTTAGACTATTACTTTTTCATAATCATCTTATTTATTGTCACTATTTAGAGTATCTAATTACGTTATTAATGTCAGGGAAATTATAAATATAATCCAATGAGTTGCATTTAAGGAGCTAAAAAAAGAAATAAATATTTAATACATGCATTAATTGAATTGATTCATGTGTAATTTATTCTTTAATTTTTAAATTAATACCAAATTTGAAAGGATATTAAATGTTACTGGATTGTATTTATCATTTCCCTTAATCTTATTAGATTTTCCCTATTGTTGTTAATCATAGCTTGAATACTGTACCAATTGCTGCTGCTTTTGTATGAATATAAATATTTACCACGTGATACTTGAAAACCCATTTTTTTATACATAAATTCTCATTCGTGATGCGTCACTAAAAATAAAGTCGCATAAACAGTTTGAATAATAATGGTATTACAAAAAGTAAATAGGCAACCCATTTTTTTATACATAAATTATTTCCTAATGTTGTCCTCATTATTTCATATGACAAAATATTTGTAATTAATTTGTGTATGTAGAAATTTAATCACTTTAGTATGAAGAAAATGATAAGCAACTCTGCGAAAAGAGTAGAGTCTAGTGGTTAAAACTTGAGTGAAATTTCCGGCATATATATATATATATATATATATATATATATATATATATATATATATATATATATATATATAATAATAAGAACAGCCTCTAAAGTAATTGTGCTTTACTTCAAAAACAACTCAAGTTTTAAGTTTATAACAACTATATTATTCCGTATGTTATTATTATAATGACCTGGCCTGATCTGAAAAGACAGTATTACTGTAGGATTGATCTTAATTAATAAATGGTCGATATCGTTGTACCTTATAACTACTATTCTATTAAATATGATTAGCTTAAAAATATTTTCGAATTTCGATCAAATCAAATCAAATCAAATCAAATCATCTAAATTATAATTCATATCAATGATTAACATAATCACTCAATAATCACTATACTCTAATTAATGTCTCTTAGTTAAGCTAGCTATAACCATTGGGATATTATTCTTATTGAGACAACAAATGGTCCACCAATTAATTAAATAAGGACCAAAACATTTATTAAACAAAACACCAACCCATTGTATGTACATCTTTGCTAGCTTCACCCTCACCTCATCAATTTAAATTCAATTCAATTGTGTAGTACAACAATAATCAAATTACAAGTATAAAACTTGTATGTACTTCTCACATGCTACCCTCTATAAATCAACTTGCTTAATTTCTTAATCACTTAATTAATTTAATTAATTTCACTTTAGTTCAAAAAGTGAGATTTTCTTGATATATCACACTTCATTAAGATCTCTAAAATCCCTACCCTAACCACCTCATTATCTTCTTAATCATTCTGTGTAAACCAGGGTATTCACCGTCGACAGCAGTGTTCTTTACTAGTTACTTCCTTGATGTTTCCTTATCAAAAAGGTGACTTGTGTTTCCATGTCCCTAATACTACTAATGATGAGCAAGATATGATCAATGGTGTTGTAAATGTACCTAATTTACTTAACTATGATAATCACCATGGTAATTACCTTGCTAATAACAATTATCCACCTTCTATAATTAGTAATAATACTCCAAATAATAGAAAACATTGGTCTAAAAATTCATTACCAAATAGAGAAGGTAATACTACTACTAGCAATGTTAATCAAGCTAATAAGATCATTAGTGATAATGATGTTACAAACAAGAGGGTTATTCACCGCGAAATCGAGCGTCAAAGAAGGCAAGAAATGGCTAATCTTTTCTCTTCTCTTCGTTCAATCCTCCCTTTGGATTATATCAAGGTTTGTTCTATGTTTTTGTTATTTTAATTTGATTAATTTTTTATCTTATTTATATAGTGTATTTGTAAAAAAAATATCAATGTTTTTGTTAATATAGGGTTTGCCTAGGTCTTTATTAATCCCAATTTACACAATTTATATTATGGAATATATAAATTTTCACTTCTTGCAAATACCCAAAATTTGTTAATAATTTCAACAATAATACATTATGTATTTGTTAACTAAAATTTGTGGTTATTTTTTATATATCAGCTGGTTTTCTGTAAAACTGTTGTATTTGTAAAAAAGTATCAATGTTTTTGTTAATATAGGGTTTGCCTAGGTCTTTATTAATCCCAATTTACACAATTTATATTATGGAATATATAAATTTTCACTTCTTGCAAATACCCAAAATTTGTTAATAATTTCAACAATAATACATTATGTATTTGTTAACTAAAATTTGTGGTTATTTTTTTATATATATATCAGCTGATTTTCTGTAAGACTGTTGTATGATATAACAGAATTATTATGGACGGTGTTTTCAGGGAAAGCGATCGATGAGTGATCACATTTTTGAGGCAACAAAGTACATTAAAGACCTAGAGAGCAATGTGAAAGAGCTAGGGTTTAAAAGAGACCACCTCAAAAAAACATGTTCCTCTTCAATATCAACCAAATTACAAGGAAATATTGGATGTTCATCAACTAATACTTCATCATCTTCAAAAGATGGATGTAATGTGAGCATTCATACCTTCTCGAAAGCGATCGAGATCGAGATTTGTGCCGGATTAGAAGAAGATCCATTCCCTCTTTCAAAGGTGTTCAAGGTCTTGAATGAAGAAGGGCTTGATGTTGTTAGTTGTGTTTCTTCTAAATTAAATAAGAAGTGGATTTATGTTATTCATTGTCAGGTATTTTTTTCTTCATTTACTTAATTTTTAGGCATTTTTTGAAATTAAAATTATAAATTTATTTAAATTAGTAATTTTTAAAAGTTTAATGATTTATTCCCTCCATTTGATCAGTATATGAGACGGGTATTTTAATCAACTGTATGTAAATGAAATGAACAGACGAAGTATAAGTTACATAAATTATATGTTATTCATTGTCAGGTCTTATTTTTTCTTCATTTACTTAATTTTTAGGCATTTTTTGAAATTAAAATTATAAATTTATTTTAAATTAGTAATTTTTAAAAGTTTAATGATTTATTCCCTACATTTGATCAGTATATGAGACAGGGTATTTTAATCAACTGTATGTAAATGAAATGAACAGACGGAGTATAAGTTACATAAATTATATGTTATTCATTATTTTTTCTTCATTTACTTAATTTTTAGGCATTTTTTGAAATTAAAATTATAAATTTATTTAAATTAGTAATTTCTAAAAGTCTAATGATTTACTCCCTCCATTTGGTCAGTATATGAAACGAGTATTTTAATTAAACTGTACGTAAATGAAATGAACAGACGGACTATGAGTTACATAAATTATATGTTTTGTTATGAATAATTTCAGGTTGATGAAGTTGCATCAATTGATTCATGTAAACTACAATGGAGATTAACTAGTGAGATTAGTTGATATGAACATGATCTTACTCAAAGAGTCCAAGGTTTGTTCTTTTGACCAAGTTTTTCATAGTCAAAAAGTCAATAGTACACTTAGATCAATTGGCCGTAAAGGGTCGTTCTAATTTAATCAGATGTCTCATATTCGAGCTATGAAAATGCAGCAATGTTAAAACTTATGAGGGAGAACTTTACCGCCTTACCTGATTCAAATCCGGATTAAATCGGATGGTCTACACAAAAAGAAAAAATATATATAAACTATATATAAGTACTTGAATTTTTTAATTAAGTAGTGTACAAAAAAATTGGATGCATGGAATGGAATAATAGAGTTTATGAGTGGGGATTTCATTCATCACTTCTAAGTGGCAGTTTGTCTTATTGAAGACGGGTATTATCCGTCATAAGCCGAAGACGGATAGTGTCCCTCTTACAATATCACAAGTGGAAAAGTAAGTGAGGTGCTCCATTTAATTCACACTTAATTTGTCACTTGCATATTATAAGAGGAATATTACCCGTCTTCAGCTTGTAACAGATAATATCCGTCATCAATGAAAATCTGTGTAGTGGCAGTTACTTTACTAAATTTTGGTAGACGTTATTCTCTTCCCATGCACGTGTAATGTGTCATTTATCGGTCAAATTAGGGAGAGATTAGTATTTACAGAATAAATTTGAAGACTGATCTTCTCGTAATTAATTGATTTTAGGATGAAACCTCATCTACAAATGATCGATTTGATGCTCTTGTATCTATGAGCCTGCCGCGACAGAACAAGTGGTATAAGAGTCGGTGGTTCTATGGTTCACCTTGGACGACAGATGCGCAATGTGATGATGTGCTCGAAATAATAATGTAGACGATGTCTCGATCCTATGGGTGTGTGTAAATGTGTAATGGAATAACATTCTCTCACATTAGCCTGAAAAATAAGAGTGAGAGACTAGTTAATAAGTTAGTGAACTTCTCCCCATACCCGGCCTCGTGGTCGTGTAATAATCGGTTTATCGCTGTCACATCTCGTGCCTGCTACGGAGAACTCAACAAACATCTAATTGATATACTATATTGTAATAAAATGTTTTCTATTACTTCAATTTGGCCAGTTTGAAGTTTTTTAAGGTGTAATTTGTACCTTATTTGGCTTATTAATGAGGTCATGGGTGATTATTGGTTAGATAAACTATGGATGATCACCATCTTAAAGTTTTATTCACAATGTTGTCTAAGCTTTAGTACTTTACATGTTTGCTCGTATACAAACTGCTACATGCATCCAAGTAGGATCGATCTATTAAAGCTGACCCGATTTAAATGGCTTGATTCGATAAAACCGATGCGAGATTTAAAAATGATCTGGAATTGTCTGGCCTAATCTCTATATTATAAAAGCCAAGTCATTTCCTCTATTTCTATTGGCCAAAATTTTCAAGACTTGAAAAAAACTTTTATTTAGATAGGGTCCCCATCTCCTACTTTTTTTAATTAATTACTCTATTTCCTACCTTCTTTAATTAAATACCTTACACTATATTATGCTATATTATGCTTTCTTGATGTATTATAAAAAATTTGATGTACAACTATATAGTGTGTATATTAAAGCACAATTAATTATTCTTACGTAGCTATATATGGAGGGGATATTTTTTAAAGAAATTTTTCAATAATTGTAATTATATTATTAGTATTTTAAGTTGCTATTTGGAATTTTGTTTTTTTTTAATATTTATGCATTTGATTAAATTGTTGAATATATAATCCGAAAAAGCAATGCTGCACGGTATAAAACTAGTTATGTTTGAAACCCAAATTGACTCAGTTCTGATTCAAACTTTAATCGATCCAATGTTGACTAAATCCATAACCACCCGACCCGTGATTGACATGATTCGAAATGATCCAAAATGACATGCAATGACACAAAATCACATGTATTAAGTCATATTAATAGAGTCATTAAAATAAAGGGTTAATTGGTCACAAAATTCATAATAAATAATTAATTTATAGAAGTGCCCTTTGTTAATTAGTCAGATTAATACTGTATTAATTAAAGTGTTTTAACTATTGATCTGGAAATAACCTGACGCTAAATAGCCTTGCAAAAAAAATAACCTGACCCAAAATAAATCGATAACTTGACATCAAAATCTGACCCGAAATTCAAAATAACCAGATCCGATCTACATCCAAGGCTTGGAGCACACATAATCAAATATTATAGTATATCACTTAAATCAATAAGTCACATATGACATAATATATAAGTATATAACGTTACATTTTACATAACAGATAGTTCAAAACTAAATCCACATTTTCAATTTTTCACCAAGATACATGCGAAAATAATAAGATTGCATACATCCGAACTTCAAAATATCTTAAAGTTTTACATATATCAATCGAGTCCAGTCCCCGGCCTTCATAATATCTTAGAGACTACTCTCGCTCATTCATTACTGAATGTCTAAACTTATACAATTTATTGAATATATGTGAGTAATACAGAGTATATATTTTATTTAACCGATTCGATTCCAATGATTGGAAGAGACTAGAGAGTAACATTTATCGGTCGAGGAACCGGCCGGGACCATTGCTTATCTTGTCATTACTTCGTATATATGGTAATGTGGTACTCCTGTTAAAATTCAGACGTCCATATCAATTCATGCATGGAGGATATTGTTTACCATCACTATTAAAACGGAATCTAATTAGTAGTAAAGGATAACACTCGTTATTTTAAATTTTCAGAAAAGGGTTTAAATTACCGATTTTTACTATCATGAACTTCTTAAATATGAATCTTAACATAAATCAATATAAATAGTATGAGGAAAATTTGATATCCAAAATTATATTTCAAGGTTCGCTCCCGATATTCACTATTCCCCTTACTACTAAGAGAATAAAATTCTTTTAATTTTCCCTCCAAAAAGCATTTAGCTAAGTAAGACAATGAGTAAATTTTCTTTCATTACATTATTATCTTTTTAATGAATATAGTATAATTATAATTAAACTCTAAGCTTTTAATTAAATTCATAATTATGATTTATTCCCTTATTGCTACTAGTTTTCCCTCCAAAATACATCTATTTTCATAAGGAAACAATGGAAACTCTTTTTTAATAAACTATTATATTTTTCTTAAAATATAATCTTAATATAGTTATAATTATACTCTAATCTTTTAATTAAATTCAAAATTATGATTTTTTTCATTATAATAAAATAAAATTGGTATTAAACTATAAGTTGCTAATTTTTTGAGTAATTAATGCATCAATTATTACCGTAGAGAATAACTTGACACAAACTTAATATTAGCTTCGTGACAAAAAAAAAAAAAAATTCATTTAGAAAATCACAACTTAATTTTTAATTCTCTTTGATTAGTTTTCCATTTCAACTTTTTTGTTTCATATCAAAATATGATGGAATAAAATATTAAATATTAATAAAGTGAAAAATTAAAAAGTTTAAATAATACACTAAAAAAATAAAAACTTTATATCCCGCGCAATGCGCGGGATCTATACTAGTTGTTGATCAAAGAAACTTCTGATTCGAGGGTTCTAGCTCTTAATTAGAGGGCCGTCTTTGAAATTAATTGTGTGGGACAATCACCTCAAAATAGTAAAAATTAAAATCTTGCATTTTATTGCAATAAGGAAAATAGTCTTTTATTGGTGATGATCCAAGGAATTGCATTTGTACTTCTAAGATTTTTTTCATGAGTGATGTCCAAGAAGAATGGCTATCCTACATCACAAATTCTTGTTTCTGACGGTTATTTTTCGTTTGAAGTTTTAGATGGGTAAATATGACCATTTTATGGTTAAATGTAACTATAATGATACTACAATTTATCATATATCGAAACTAAAAGTCTATAATAATTTTATTATTCGAAAAAACATGATAAATTGTGTGAATAAGTACATCAAAATTAAGCTAGCTAATTACAACAACAATATTATCTTAGTGTCTTAATAGCTTCCGTAAATTGCGGGATAAGAAAGGTCGATTATTGTACACAGTCGCACCCTTCTATTAACAACAACAACAACAATATTATCCCATCCCAATGTCTTAATAGCTTCTGTAAATTGTGGGATAAGAAAGGTCGGTTATTGTACACAGTCTAATTACCCTTGTATTAGTAACACAAAGAGACTGTTTCGTAAATTAAGCTAGCTAATTAATAAAATCAAGTTATTGTTGTTGAAATTGTTGTGTTAATTAACACAAAGTGGGCTCAATTAAAACAGAAAGACAGCTAAAATTAGTTAGTAGCAAGTCTTGTTGAAGACGGGCACATCCGTTACAAACTGAATACGGGTCAAGTAATACCCAAGTGAGTAGATAAGATAAAAACATTTTGTGACGGATATGTCCGCCATTAATGAAAATTTGTGATTAGTTAGACACAAGAGGTCCATGTAATCAAAATCCAGTGGAAGACAGCTTCCTTATCTTCCAAAACAGTCCCAACATAATTTTGCATTGCATGATTGCATACTGTACGTTTGTATTATTATTAATTATGTTGTCATATTTATTAGAAAAAAATTCCAAAAATTCGTAAAAGCAGTGGTGGATTTAGGGGGGGCAAACATGGGCACTCTCTCGCTGGCATTTGAAGATTTTAAAGTTTTTAGTTAAATTTTCGCCCTTATTGGGATCACTTCCTAACTCCGATATATCCGCTACTGCATAGAAATGTACTTAAACGTATTAACATGCATGTAGGAGATTCAAAATGTGACAATACTAGTCTTTTTTTCGAGAAAAGATAATGATTATATTAAGAGTAAATTGACGAAAATTATTATTTATTATGTGCCAAAGCTTGGAAATTACAGTTATATATGTTTTTTTTTAAAACTTACCACAATGTATAACTCGATTTTGCATTGTTAGATTCTTTTACGCACTACCATAACTCGGTTTTTTTCTTTTTTTTTGTTTTTTTTTTGTTTTTTTGTATCAGAAGTCACAGAAAATATATGCCAACAAAATTTGAACTCAAGCTACAAAAAAAATTATTCATGACTCGTGAGCTCATAGAGTCATAGCTTTACTAGTTAAGTTAACGGACATCTGCAGACGTAAATAATTTAAGTAAATTTTTAAAAACGAAAATAGAAGCAAAGCAACATAAAATTATTAATACTGTATATAATGTTTCCAGCAGATTAGAACATGGGATATCCAAAAGGGCAGCAATCGGATCAAGTAAATGTCAATTTATGATTTTTCACGTCGGCCTGTTAGAGTTGGCAATGGGCCGTGCTAGGACTGTCCGCGTGCCGGTCCGTCGTGCTTTCCTCCAAAATTGGCCCGGCCCAGGCACGGATATAGGGCTAGCCGTGCCGTGCCGTGCCTGGCCCACTCACCCGAACCCCCGCCACGGCCCGCTCAGTTTCGTGCCTGGCCCATGGGCCGTTTGTGCATGGCATGTGGGCCGGTCCATGTGCCATAAGTTTATTTCACTTTTTAAAAAAAAATTGTATATTTTTAGTACTTTTTGTTTAATAAATGATAAATTGTTATATAATTGTTTTATAATTGCTATATTTTTAGTACGTTTTGTTTTATAATTGCTATATTTTTAGTACTTTCGTGCCAATTTTTGGGTCGTGCCGTGTCAAGCCCGTCGTGCTAATTCGTGCCAGACCCACTCGTGTCGTGTCAGGCCCGTCGTGCTAATTCGTGCCAGACCCACTCGTGCCTAGGCCATGTCGTGCCTAGGCACGAACATTCGAGGAAAATCGCGTCGGAGCCCGCCTCAAGCACGATCGTACCGGGCCAGTGCCGCCTCGAAAAACTCGTCGTGCCGTGTCGTGCCTTCCTCGGAGCCGTGCTGTGTCGTGCCGCCCGCCAGCCCACAGCCCGAATTGCCAACTCTACCTGTCCACAATAATGAGCTAAGATTTTCACACTTATCTCGTACGATCCGTCATTTGTTTACCTTTGATTTTAATACAGAGACAAAGAAAAAAAGGAGGGATTTAATTGTTAAACCGTATATTACAAGTGGATCAAATTGAGTGGATAAGATTAAATTGTTTTTACCAAAATAACAAGGTAAATATTTTAGCTTGACAATTATAAAATAGAATAGGTAAACAAATGCCGGAACTAAAGGCGTGATAATCTATTATTAATGCTAATTAGTCTTAATTAAGTGCATGACAATTTAATGGTAGACCCTTTTCAATTTTGGTATTTTTAATATGGAGTTTGTAACCGATTTACTAATCACTATTATGAGTTGGACTATAAAAATTACAGATTCTTGTGTAAAACGATTTCGTGCGATAAAATCAAATGTCATTTTATTTATGTTATCTTCTTACTAAAATACGAGTAACTTTCCCAATAGCATATTTTGTGAGAAGGCTTGCTAGTAGACTTAATTATTATCCGATCTACGTCAAAGAAAAAGATATAATGTCGAAACTATATTGCATAAGCGAAAATACTAAAAGTATAATTGGATGATATAAATTTTAACTACTACCGTATTTATGAAAAAAAAAATTAATAATTATGGGTTAGTAAAATGTCCAAATATGAATATCGTGAATTGGTAAACACCAAACTCGTATCACTTGATAACGCTATTTTATTTTTCATAATTTATCTCGTCATGTCTTTTTCAATTGTTTCAAATTCAATCTTTTTTATTCTTTTTACAAAAAATTATGTTCATTTCCACTAAAAATATTCAGTAGTTATTGTGTAAGATGGTTTCACATCGTGACACATTTCCATTATATAAAACGATAACCCATTTCTTAGCAATAAATGAACAACTTTTTTTTACAAAAGTGGACCGTCTCACAATATGAGACCGTCTTATACTCTCACGTTTTCGATTCTTCCTTGATTCTTTAAGATCTTCTTCTCTTCCCAATGCATTTTTACTATCTTTAATTCAACTTTACCCTACAAGAGAATGATAATTTAGCTACTAGTTTAGCAACTGATCAAAACTGAGTTGCTAAATATATAATTTAGCGACTGATTATGAGACGAAAAATATATTTAGTCTCTACTTAAGAGACCAAACAAAAATGGTAGTTAATTATGTCTCTATTATAGAGACTAAATAAAGTAGGTAGCGAATTTAATATCTAATTTAAATTTTTAAATACAGAAATTTGCCAGTAGCTAAATTCGTAGTTATTATAGAGACAAAACAAAGTGAGTAGCAAATTTAATATCTAATTTAAGTTTCAGCTGCGGAAATACGTTGGTAGCTAAAGTTATAGAGACAAAACAAAGTGAGTAGCAAATTTAGTATCTAATTTAAGTTTTCAGCTACGGAATTACGTTGGTAGCTAAACTTAATTTTCATTATCATGTATTTTTTATATTTCATATGTATGCCAATGTAAATTATACTTTTGAATTATTATTCTGATCTACTTATATTATTATAACTATTATTAAAAACGTACCTTATAACTCACATACGATGACTTTAAGTAGATATTCATTATCTAAATAGACAATAATCATCTTATGCCTCAATGGTTAGAATGTTAGTTATTGAGCTAGAGGTCATGGGTTCGATTTCTCTCAACAACAAAAATTACCAAGAGTTGGTGCATGGACATACATGCATGTTCGGTGAGTGGTGGTCCGTGCGGGGGCCTAGCTAGGATGTCGTGGCATATAGGGTCCGCACTTATTATGTCATAGCCAATTTAGATAGTAACACATTGGTCGCTAATTTAGAAACAGTTAAATTGGTCACTAGTTTAGCTACTATACAATTTGTTGTCTCTAATGTAGCTAAAGACCATATTCCGTCGAAATTTCCGTCTCTATATGTTTAGCTACCGAAATCAAGTGATTTGCTACGGAAATTTTCTGTAGTGTCACAACTTGAAGATGGATATTGCTCTTCTCATAATATGCAAGTGGCAGTATCCATAAATTGCTCCATTTCTCTCCCACTTGCCCTCTCACTTGCCTTATTGTGAGAAGGACACTATCCGTCTTCAGCTTGTGACGGATAATGCCGTTACATACAAGACGCTTTGCAACTACTATTACTACTCGTCTTCTCTAATCTTATTAATAGATGCATTATTTCCCTATTCAACCTCCTACTACCTCTATATATATTCTCCAATCTTTCTTATAAAACCGATAAAAAAAACACAATTTCTCATTTGTGACGGACTATCCCATCACAAACTTATAACCTCACACAAGAAACAAGTGGGAGGGAGCCGAGACTGTGAGATAAAAAAAATCTTCCTTCTTGTTAGATAGTTTGTATGGGTTTCTAAAATATCCGAACCATTTTACCATCGTCATCCCACTTGCCTTATTGTGAAAGTGACATTATCCATCTTCACCTTATGACGGATAATGTCCGTCACAAGCAAGACGCTTTCTTGAGTAATTGGTCTCTGTTTTTAAGTCTGGTACTCTGCTGGTTTACACAATGTTAATGTCAAATAGCCTTACAATAGATCTTTTATTGAGGCTTTTGCATTAAAAAGCCATTAAAGAGATTGAATGCAACAAGTTGCATGTAAAATATTAGTGTTTGGGAAATTCATACCGTAAGGGCATGCGTCATGGAAGGAGTAAAATATAGAATCCATGATCTTATTACACAAATTCTGATTTGTGACGACTAATATCTGTTACAAGCTTATGACGGGTTAAACAAAATCCACCGTGAAGATAAGGACAAATATTTTGTGATTACCTAGGCACTCTTATTTTTGTTTTATCTGCCTATTTAGTGATTTGATTTTACCCATCATAAGTTTATGACGGATATACCCGTCACAAGGGAGACTTATTGTATTATTATATACAAATGATGATAGTCATCTTACTTGTAAAGTTAAATTGTTAATGTAATATAATAAGAGTAGTAGATATAAATTACGAGTACTTTTCTTCAATGTACTTTTGAGTCTAGTGATGAAGTTAGATTCAATTTCTACCCAGGAACGAAATATCAATTTTATCTATATTTCGAATTATAATTATTTTTTTCAAAAGAATTAGTGAGTAGAGTATTATATTTTTTCCGATAAACTTACTCGCATCATAGCCTGTTCAACCTGTATGCTTAGCTTCAACTCTGTTCAGAGTGAATGTTGTTTTTTTTTTCAATAAGAGCGTCTCCGATAATAGAGAATCCAACTTTTGATTTGAGATGGACGAATAAACATGAACGAACTCCCCAATCGATGTAACTCTTTCGTGAGTAATTCATTTTTGTTAATAATAATCACTACCTTCTATTTAATGAGTTGTTTACGTTTCTTTAAAATATTATAATAATAAGAATGTCGCGAAAATGTTAATTAGGCCCCTTAACTCTGTTCAATTGTGAAATTAGGCCCTATAAGTTTTATTTGAAACAATCAAACCCCTTAAATTTCTCCAAAAGTGAAATTCAACCTCATTTCTTAATTTTCACCAAATTCTTAAATTAAAATCATTTTTAATACAATTTATCAAATATAAAATATTCTGTTTTATAATTTTAGAACTTTTATCTTTATATTGAATATCTATTTTTTTTTTAAAAAAATTTATAGTATATAGACAATTTATTATATATGTATGAATACTATATAAATTATAAACAATTTACTAAATATGTATGTAAAAGTATTCTGCGATGATTAATAAATTATGTAGAAATTCGTAAAGTTGCCATTAATAATTTTTAGTATTTAATAAATTGTTTAACAACTAGTTGAATAAGAGAGAAAAACCCAGTTTCGTAAATACAAAATAGGAAAAACGAGTTGGGCCCTGAATCGTCTTGGCCCATACTACTAGTCATTCTCCCAAATGCCCATCTTTGATTATCAATTGTTCTGGGCCCTAATTGTTGTTCTTTGGCCCATTTATCTAAATTAACCAATACACAAATTGTTGTATGAAATCTATATTTAGGTAAGACTAGCTTGATAATATTAAACCCAGCAAAATTGCTTAATAAATAAATATAATAATATTTTTTGTTTAATAACCTAATACTCCGTATTTTAAATTAATAACTTGTATATTTAAATATGTTAAATTTTTATTATAAGATTTAAAATTATCAAAATAAAATCAGTGTGATTTCTTCATGCATCCTAATTAAAGATTTAACCCAGGAAGAGATTTTGAAAGGAAAGTTGTCCCATGTCGGAAAAATAACGAGCTTAAGATATGTCTATAAGTGATTTTATCCGCCGATTAGTATAAGACATTGTACTTTTGGCCTTAAATGAGGACATAATGATCCATAGGTCCATCTTATTGAAATTGCGTTACAATAATAACAGGTCACGTTATTATATCTACAAAACGGTCTTACACAAAACTTGCTTACGATTAACTTCATTCACCCTAAATTAGGAAAATTCGAGTAGAGTTAATGTACCTAATAGATGATTAATGAATTATACCCTCAAATTACACAAAAATAATTCAACAAGTCTTTCTTAAAACGAACAGATAATGCATGTGGTACCCCTGAAGTTTTGTAAATTACCCGAAATACCCAATTTTTTGTTCCGAAAAACTTTAAAAGGACATAATTCGTGTTTACAAGTTTAGAAAGTGACAATTTTTCCTTTTTAAATCAATTATCTTTCTGAGACTTACGATTTGAAAAAACAAAAATTGTTGTATTTGGATCCCGTGGCTAGGAGTTTTTGTATGTTAAAGTTTTTTTGTCCGAACAAAGTTTGAGTGACCATATCTCCTGGTCACGAGCTCGGAACTCGACAATTTTTTTTTTCAACTCATAGTACTGTGAAAGATGATCAATTTGAAAAAAAAAAAAAAATCATAACATTATGAACTCGCAAACACGAGTTATGAGCTCTGAAAGTTTTCCGGAACAAAAAATTGGGTGTTTCGGGAAAAATGTCAAACTTGAAGGGTACCATGTGCATTTTCCCTAAAACGAATATATATCCGTCTTAAGATTAAAATGGTTCAAATAGCATACCAATTGCATAGATAAAACAAGTCTTTTACTAATCCCCTATATACTAAAAGATTAACCCATCTCCAAATTCTCCCGCTTAAATTTCCCGCCTAAGTGATATTCTATGGACAATATTTATTTCCTAATTAATTAGTGTTCACTATCTATATTTACTATTAAATTATATTTATCTCTTAATTAATTTTATATCAATTATTATTTACCTTTTACTTAAATAAAACTAATAAAATATGTCCTTGGAATTATATATGCAAATTTTCTACTCTTTTCAAAACGAAGGTAAAGAACATTAGTTTAATTAATTGTCAAATTCTCTAATATTTGTATCTAAAATACCGTTCATTTGCACGAGTACTACACTAGTATCTAAACAAGTCTTTTACTATTTAACCCGTCTCAAGTTTTGAGATGGAAACCGTATCCGTCTTAAACAAGAATTTGTGAAAATAATGAACAAATTACTATTCATTGTAAAGCCTGGGCAATATTTTTAGGGTTAAAAAGGCTGAAGATTAATGCCTTTAGTAGATGGGGCTTTATGTGTACATGAAAGCATGCTTGTTTTAGTACGACTCTTTTTGTGTTTGTAATGCAAATTGAGTCAGCATGCAGGTTTGCACTACATTGTGATGGAAAACATCCAGACTGTATCAACACTGTGTGTGACATACATTGTTTGACAATTTACCACATGATTTGACTAACTAGTTGAAGAAGAAGAAGAAAATAATGTTGTTATGTACTTTTACGATCTCGAAATAAGTTTAAATCTCGAGAATAAGAGCTAGGTCAAGTGGTAAGAGATTTTTTTACTTCGATACTGAAGTTGGGGGGTTCGATTCTCATCTCTGACATAAGTGCGCTTATTTGACAAATTAGCTGATGATTTGACTAATTATTAGTTGAAAAAAGTAAAGTTGTTATGTACTTTCCCGATCTCGAAATAAGTTTAAATCTCGAGAATAAGAGTTAGGTCAAGTGGTAAGAAACTATTTTATTTCAATACTGAAGTTGGGGGGTTCGATACTCATTCGTGACATAAGTGCGCTCATCTGACAAATTAGCTGATAATTTGACTAGCTAGTTGAAAAAAATAATGTTGTTATCTACTTTCGTGATCTCAAAATAAGGTTAATTTCGAGAATAAAAGTTATCTGAAGTGGTAAGAGCTAAGTATGCTTATTTGACAATTTTGTTGATGATTTGACTAGCTATTTGAAAAAAATAATGTTGGTTTGTACTTTTGCGATCTCAAAATAAGGTTAATCTTGAGAATAAGAATTAGTACAAGTGATAAGAGCTCTTTTACTTCAATATTGAAGTTGAACATTTGATTCTCAACCATGACATACATAAGTGCGCTCATTTGACAAATTA
This sequence comes from Silene noctiflora, assembly GCA_009801015.1. Taxonomy (NCBI): domain Eukaryota; kingdom Viridiplantae; phylum Streptophyta; class Magnoliopsida; order Caryophyllales; family Caryophyllaceae; genus Silene; species Silene noctiflora. The sequence goes on from VHZZ01000312.1 coordinate 93,681, forward strand.
GCTGATGATTTGGCTAATTAGTTGAAAAAATAATGTTGTTATGTACTTTCTCAATCTCAAAATAAGGTTAGATCTCGAGAATAAGAGTTAGCTCAAGTGATAAGAGCTCTTTTACTTTAACATTGAAGTTTGGAGGGTTTGATTTTTATTCGTGACATAAATGACGCTCATTTAAGCCAAAAAAGGGGTAAATCTCACTCATAAAATAAAATTATGAAGGATAAAAACATGTAGAGAAGAAAATACAAGTTAGAGAAATATACAAGTCACATATCACATGAACTAGATATAACGGAACCAAAAATAAGTTAAATGTAGCGTAAAATTTATTATATGGGGATCTTTACTAAAAAAATAATGTTATCATATACTTCCTCGGTTTGTAAATAAGGTTTATCTCGCTATGACTCAAAAATTAAAATGAACAAAGAACGTGTTGAGAAAAATGAAAGAAAGAGAAATATATAGCTCATAAATCACATGAACCCGAAACATTAGAACCAAAAAGAGTAAAAATGTAGACAAAAATAGAAAAAGTGAACCTTATTAATACGAGGTAATCCGTATTAAATTCTACTTCTATTTTAATTGACATGGCGATATGCCCTAATTTACTTTTCGAAAAATACATTATTATTCGTATCAACTTTTTTGTAATAATTTAAATATACGGACATGAATTAACAGGACGGTACCTAAAATTCGGTATTTTATAAATATGGAAATTGACAAATAGATACTCCCAAATAAACAATGGACCCTTTTACCTGAATTCATCATTCATTCATTAAAGTTTTTACATGATTATCTCATTTACGATATTCACAATCAAATTAACACAGCCTTATTCATCAAGACAATGAACATCTGCAAAAATTGCTGTAAAAAATTGAGTACCCTAAAAGCTAAAACACAAATAAGAACACACCTATAAATAATAATATTAATATTAAAATTAAATTCATGTGTAGTTGTACTAACAGTAAAAACAGCTATATTGTTCCCTATAAATTTACCCTAATTACCCAACAATCACTAAAATACGACCTATATCCGACACTAGCTAGAACCTAGCTACCTACTTAAGCTAAATAGTAAAAATCACCAACTTTATTTAATACAACTAGTCTTCTCGGACTTCAGTAATTATTGCGTGAGACGTTTTCTTATATTAAAACATTTCTTGCAAATGCTAAATTCAAATCTCGTTAGCAATGAATTCGCCATTGTAGCTTCCTCTAGACCAAAAAGAAAAAGTCGATTTATTTATATAAAAATTAGTCTATTATTGTTATCAATTATTAGGATATTAAAATATTTATTGAATCTCAATCATAACCTTAAAGTGATCAGGTCACAATTAAAATAGTCTTTTTAATATTTTAATATCCTAGTAGCAATAAATAAATGAAATTTTATAGAAAAGAGTCATCTCATGGTTAAGACCTTTTTATTTTATATTTGTGATCAGTATTAACATGAAAATTTACTTCGTATCAAATATCAATCCACTTGAATACTTAAGAAAAATCATTGTTTTTACGGAAAATGCACGCGGTGCCCTTGAGGTTTGTTTTTTTGCCCGRAATACCCAATTTTTTTATCCGGAAAACTTTAAGTGGCCATAACTCGTGTTTACGAGTTCAAAAAGTGATAATTTTTTTTTTCAAATTGATCATCTTTCCGAGAACTACGACTTGAAAAAAAAAATTGTTGAGTTTGGAATTCGTGACAAAGAGATATGGTCATTCAAAGTTTGTTCGGTCAAAAAAACTTTGACACGCAATAACTCCTAGTCACGTGATCCAAATACGATAATTTTTTTTTTAAATTGTAGTTCTCGGAAAGATGATCGATTTGAACAAAAAAATTATCACTTTCTAAAATCGTAAACACGAGTAATGGACTCTTAAAGTTCCCTGGATAAAAAAATTGGGTATTTCGGGCAAAATATCAAACCTCAAGAGCACCGCGTGCATTATCCGTTGTTTTTAACAAATCATTCATATTATTTGGTTCGTTATAAATTTAAAATACAACCGTCTTCAACAAATACAAGTAGAATTTTGCTATATCGGACACTACCTAGCTTGACCCTAGCTAGTTAAACTAAATAGTAAAAATCAGTAATTACTTTATTTATTATTAACATTAATATTTATATTTATTTAAACAATTTATTTATTAATTTAATTAATAAAAACATAGTAATAAAAATGGTGAAATTACATAAATTAGAGACTGTGGAAATGTATCAGACGCATGCAAAATAATAGGTACAAATTAAAGAAAGAGTGGCATGCATATTATGTCAAGCCTGCTTATTTGTGTTTAAAGTTTATCTGCTACGCCGCCCTATATTTTTAAGACTATGCCCTATACCTAATACCTATTTATTATGAATTTATTACTCCTTAATTATAGTATATATATATTGTCAACATGTGAATCATTATCATGCATGGCAAATTCTCATTTGTGACGGAAGGTATCCGTCACAAATGAGAAGACGGGTTCCATTTTGTGAGATAAAATGCCCATGAGAGGAGAGAGGAAAGCAAGTGGGGGGTGCCCTCACCTTGTCCCCCTATTCGTTTTATGAGTGACATTACCCGTCACAAGGACCGACCCGTCACAAGGGAGACGCTTTGATCATGCATTATGATAACTACTATTCATTTTTAATTTCCGTACTCATTGCATAAGATCGTCTTATATTATACTGTAATAGTGTAAGTTGAGATAATTACATTATTTTACAAGAATCCATTTTTTAGTAATAAATGAATGAATCACTTTATTATAAAAGTGGATGGATGTAGAACCGTTTTATATTATAATTTGTGTTATTTTTATAAGTTTTTGTTTCTATATATATAAGACTGTCTTATACGGTAAAATCTTTTTATACGATAATTATTCCATTGTTTTTAATGTGTATTTTAGCTTTGTTAATCTAGAGTGTTGGTAAATTCTGCAAATGTCAGCTAACTTAACTGAAAAAGTTAAGGGATGGTACCCGTATGATCTGGGTTCAAATCTCGTGAACATATAATTGCTCTTATAACTCCTTTTACACCGAAAAAAAAAAACAATAAGGTCTTAAATTCACGAATGGAATGATATTTAATTCATTCTAAGGCTAAAATGATTATCTCCGTTTTAAGGAAGACTAAGACCCTGTTTTCTGATTTAATTTCAATTTATTTAAATTCAGTTTAACTTTATTCATATCCTTACAAACTTACTCTTACTTCGATTCAATTTAGTTTAACTCTATTAATTAGTGTGAGCAAAGACAATAAATACAATAAAACTTTATAAGAAGGCATACTCTAATAATTAAAACTATAAATTATTACACTTATCTTTATATTTTGCTTTTTTTTTTTTATTCTAACTATTTAACCCATTTTAAATTTAAAACAGATATACCCCGTCTTAAATGAAAATTGTTATACTCTTAAGACTCTGTTCTTTTGCATTGAAACCGTCTAAACTGAATTGAACTGAACTTAACTTAATAGAGCTGAACTGAACTGAACTGAAATAAAGAGTTAGTTTGTGAAATGAAAAGCTGAACTGAACTGAAATGAATAGAGCTGAACCGAACTGAAATTAAAAGACGAGGGCGTAATAAATTAAGATTAGAAATTAGTATAGAGTACAGAGTTAGCTAAGCATATAAGACGACAATATAAAGGTGAAGTTTAGATTAAGAGACAAAATGGGCAGAGTCAAAACATACACCCCAAAATTTATGTTGATCTTACACATTTTTGCAAAAATCAATGTTTTTGAAAGTGATTGTTCAATTGTTGTTTTTTTTACGTACAATTTTTGGTAAACCCTAATTAATTTTCCCAATACGCCATGCGAATGCGTGCAACTTTCTTATTTTGGTACTCTATATGTAATTCTACCTATTGTTTAAATAAGGGTTATTGTGCGAACCGCGAACGGTTTTACATTTTGAGACGGTTTGATTGTATAAAAATAGGAAAATGATAATTACAATCCATTTATTAGCATTTTTAATAGTTTTCATATAAAAATGGATAGTTTTCAGATGTAAGACCGTCAAACTTTATAATTAGTGTTATTTAAATGCTCCATCTTCCATAATAATGAAATATTTGTTTCATTTCTACCTATTGTTTAAATAAAGGTTATTGTACGGTTTTACATGATACTAGTTTAGGACCCGTGCAATAAATGCAGGGTATATATAGTTTCTATTTTTAATAAATTATTTATATAATAATGGTATCTTATTAGTTGGTCATCTTTCTCATTATTGTATTTTTCTTTGAGAAAAAAAAGGTTGAAACTGAAAAATTTACTCAAGATCATTGAGTAATGTGCTGAAATGTATCTTCAAGAAAATATTTTTTATACCCCAATGCTAATGATTCAAATTTGTAAATTCTCTCAATTTTTTTGTCAGGGAATTAATGAAACGATTTACAATTTTGATTTATACGTAATATAGGTAAGCCATTTTCAAAATAATAGTATCAATAAAAGATTTAGTAATTTATAGTTTTATATAAATTTTATTTATATTTTAATTAAAATATTATACTTTAGAATTTAGTGAAAATAATATAATTTGAAGCAAAAATAATAATTTAAATGAAATAA
>VHZZ01000312.1:107433-143601 GCA_009801015.1 Silene noctiflora
TATTGCATTATATAAATTTAATTATTATTTCATAGATAAAAATGATAGAAATTAATAAATGTACAAATTCCACGTGGAATAAAATTAAATGTGCTTAGATGATGTGGAATGAAATTAAATGGGTTATGATATTCTTTTAATTATATAGTATAAATATAATGTGAAAAAATGTCTAATAATATCGTACATTGTTAGAATTTGGACTTCCATTAGTCGGGTTTTTATCGTTTATCTTACAAAACCCGTTACGTTTATTATTTTGTTTTTATTATTTTGTTAGCAAGAACAAGACAAATGGAGCAATACGCAATAACCCGTACCAATCCAAGACACCCAATGCTAGGAGGGTACGACCCTCACCCACACCCGCACCACCACCCATTGCTCGATTTTGGAACAAGAGCGGAAATGAGACGAATTGGGAGGTTAAGGATGACGTGGGACGAGTCGGTGAGCTTGTGGGCGGAGGAAGGTGAGTACCATAGAGGAAGAATCAAGGTGCATGGTACAAGTTTGTTTAATGCAGATGAAATTGTTTATTTTGATGATTCAATGGTTGCATCAACTTTAGAAGCATTTGAAGATGGTCCATTTAAGGGTTTTTCTGTTGATTCTTTTGTTCCGGGTTCGCAACTTAAGGTTTTTGGTAGACGATCAAGGTTGAATCAAACTAGTTCTGGTACGTGTACTTTATCGCATTATTGGTTCCTATACTTTATCGCAACTAATAATTAGAAAGAAATGCATGTTAGAGTAGACAGTCTCTTATTAAAGTTTTAGTTGCGATAAAGTATAGGAACCATTGAACCAATGTACATGCATTTCTATATTTATTTGATGTGAATGAATATCAATTTGATCGGGATAAATAGATACGGAGTAATATTTTAAGAATTTTATGATAGGAGTAAAAGATTAGATAAAAGTTAAATATAGAAAAAACAATAGATAATTTGTGATTAATTAATTAATTAATTAATTAATTAATCCCTCTTTTTTTATCATCCCTTGACGTACTTTCTCCATTTAATAATTTGATAAATTACTAGTATGGATCCCGYACATGCATGCACGGTATTTATAGATCCTTTATTTATAATGGTATTATTTATAGACTTAAAATTGACATATTATTAATTTATCATATTTAATATAAGTGGAAAACTAATCAAAAGAATTAGTAAAGTCATGAAATGTGTATTTTAATGAATTTTTTTACTACAAAACTAATGATTTCAATTTATAAATTTTCTCAAATAATTTTAAAGACTTTTTTTGTCACAAATTAATAATATCAGTTTATAATATTTTTTTTATACAAATTAAGTACGTGGTAAGTTTTTATATACAAAATTAATAATATCAATTTATCGGTTTTTCATATACTAATTTTAGATGTATACCAATTTTATTTTATTTTAATTAAAAAATTATAATTTATTTAAAAAAAAGATTATAATAATTTAATACAAATAGAGTCTTGTTTCCTTATTTAGCCAGGTTCCTTGTGGAGAGAAAACTATTGAGAATTTTTATTCTCTTAGTAATAAGGGAGATTAAACCGTATATCGGTATATATATCAGACTTATTAACAATAATGTTGTTAGTAGACCATATATACGTCACCTGGATTTACATCAACCAAAACCGATGTAAATAAACCTTCAAAAACCCATGTCAATATCGCTTTTTTACAACATTATAAGTATGATTTTTTTTAATTTTATTTTTGTGAATTTTATAGTAAAAATAACTCTGATAATTTCTTTATTATTTCAAGGTATTAATGAGAGATTTACCATTCCAATGGCAGATCCTAGTACAAGATGTAAGTTACACTATCAAATTACTGTAAAATTAATTACTTTTTACCTTGACAGTAACTTTATATTGTTAATAATTTGTATAGGGGAATTTCAAGATCCAACAGATTATCACCTAGGCTGCTTAAGAATACTACCAGGAACATTGCCAAGCTTGATGGAGCTGTCATGGTACATACAAGAGCCGCCACCGGAGGAATTCCGAATGCCCCTACGTAGGGACATTTACCGCGATTTACCTCAAGGAAAGGAGCTCTTTTTTACTACCTCCTCAACTGATCCATTGGACTGTAAATCCTTCACAATCGACGTCTTAAGTTCAATTATCCGATCAAATCCAAGTATTAGCGGTTCAACCTCGACAAGTCGAGACTCCTACATTGGCCTATGGGACGATTGCATCAACCGGGTTGTCTCGAAATTCTGCCCTATTGAGATGGTCTTCATAAGGAAGCAAAATAAGGTGAAATCCAAATCCGAGTTGTTACATGATTCATGGCCTAATTTAACCGGGATGGTTAAGAAATTGTGCTTATGGCGAGGTGAGGAAGTTGAACGGTTTAGACAATCGTCGTCCCAATCTGTGGACGACGATCCGTCTTCTAGTATCACAACCAAAATGGCATGGACCTACAATGACCTCCCTTATGTCCTAGGGTACTATACCATAGGACATAATGTCACATTTTGTGCATTAAGTCCGTCACAAAAACCTGAAATAACCCGAACTGATCTTTACTCCTTAGACCTTTCAAACCCATCTGAGAGACTAAAATCGATAATCCCATGTTGGAGAATCGGAATTTTACTCGCCTCATTAGCCGAAAAATGCTCAAAATATTGCCAAAGCGATTTTGATCGACAAATCTTAGGAGATGGTACAATTATTGAGCTAACACCCAATACCGTGACCAAATTTTACCCTAGTAAAAAAAATTGGCAAAAAATCAAGGAAATTTACGACATGTTAGATCAAAGAATTCCTCATGCAGAACATATAATTTCCCATAATGAGATTGAATTATCATTAGGGTTTAAACCGAGAGGGATTCAAATCAAGCCGAGAAATTGCGAGGAATTAGTATCTGCCCTAAAACAGGTAACAAAAGCCCTAGTTGCATTACATGACTTGAGTTTCATGCATAGAGATCTTTCTTGGGATAAAGTCATGTTAAAGTCGGGTTCCGAGAATGAATGGTTTGTATCGGGTTTTGAGGAGGCAGTCGGAGCACCACAGATAAACCCTAGGGTGGCGGTTGAGGGACATGCGCCTGAGATGGCGCGTGGGGTGCATGGGGTTAAGGTTGATGTATGGGGAATAGGGTATTTGGTAAAAACTAGTGGGGTGAAAGTAACTAAAGGTGAAGAAAATGTTGTTGGGGTTAAAATTAGAGAATTGGAAGAAAAATGTATGGAGGTAAATCCAGAAAATAGGCCAACTGCTGCTGATTGTTATCATCATTTGTTGCAAATTCAGTCATCACTTTTTTCTTAGTCTAGATATTAATTACTCGGAGTATTGTAAGAAGCGTCTGAGTGTAACCGTAGCCTTTTCCGATGATGATTATTGTTGATGTGTTTTTTGTGATGTATGTGAATGTGAGTTTGATGTTGTGATGACAAGTCTAGTATTGTTCATGATGACACATAGATGATATGATTTTCATGAGATTTTGGAAGATTATAAGAAGGTAAGAACCATTGGATATTGGAATATATATATGTAGTGTATGTGTGACGGTTTTATTGTTTGTGACGGTTATAAACTTGTGATGTAGCACAAGTCACAACTCGATTTCTTTTCTTTTTAATATAATCTTAATTAAGTGTGAAGCATTATATTCACAATTCGTAATGTTTTAGTTTCATTTTATATTTGAATATTATGATGCTATTAATCTATTACTTCCTCCATTCCATTGAATTCTATACATTTACTTTTTGAGCACTATTCATAAATAGAGTGAATATTCGATACAACTTCTAATATATAGCATAAAAGATAGTTATGTGAGATCTTGTTTAAATTGTCTTGCCGAGTACATTCTGAATATCAAATTTTTATAATTTTTATCAATATATAACTAAAGATATGAATAAAAGAAAACGGACATTGATAAACGTGCATAAAGCAAATGTATAGAATCCAATGGAATGAAGAAAGTATGAACCTAGGACCATATTAACACTACTACAAAAAAAATGTCTAATTAAATCGGTTAAAAACGCTATAAGAAACCATGCACTTTATAACCGGTCTCTGAACGGCTAAACCTAAAAGACCGGTGTGACAATGTCTTAACCATGGTCTCCTATAGTCCTATGATCATATTGTTTTCGTATTGAATTTATGATTAAATTAATTAATTAATTAAATACACAAATTTAACATCATTCTAAACCTACAAACTATCTAATACTGAATCTCGATATCATCCTCAGTCCTCGATTCTTTTTTTCTTTAGATAGTCTAGGTGAAAGAACAATCAATCTCATAGATTTATTTATTTATTTATATGTAAATATATTTGGAATTTTGGACCGTTTGGTATATGTATGACATAAGTCAGGAAAGTAGGAACAGTAAAAAAGAAAAGACCCTTCATAAATAGGGCATCTTTATAGTATAGTTCTAGGGGATCTTGTGATTATACATATGCTATTCCCTTTTGGAAGAGGTAATCTTTTAAGGTAGGAACTAGGTAGAATGCTTGGAAAGGTGATAGATGAAGTTAAATCAAAGGGGTTTCAACTTTGATGTCTTATCTTAGAGATGTGACTAGTGAAAGCACTTCATATATCAACACAAATTCTTTAGTATACGGACCAGGTTTTAAATAGCGGTATTGGTGGCGATCTCGATCGCGGTAATGGAGTCGCGAAATCGTCCCCGACTCGACCGTCGCGCTCTAAATCGTTGTTATGGCGGCGATATTTATTTTACAAGCTTTTGTAGATATTTCATAATCTATTGACTATTTCATATAAAGTTAACATTAATTCTACTTAAGATAATTAATTTGACCAATGCTATATAGTTTCTAAGAGTTTTTTATTAAAAAACTTGGCCGGTACAAGTTATAACTCGTTCATATCGGGTTCATCGCGGGCTGTATCAGACCGAGTTGGCCGATACACGTTATAAATCGGTGGTCTCGGCCGATACTTTCTTGTTTTCATATTGCCCGATACATCTCAGGATATCTCGTATCGCCGACCTCCGATACCGATACATCTCGGGCGATATGATACATCTCGGCCGAGATTTAAAACCATGATACGGACACAATCCGTCTTCAGCTTTAGACGGATAGTGTCCGTTTACAATGAGATTTGGGTTGATATATTTGGTTTATTTGTGAAAAATGAATTTTCTCCAATCCTGGACCAAACTCGAGGTAGCACATGTTGGCCCGGCCCGGCCCGGCCCGCCTCCTTCATGTGGGCCGGTCTCAGACTAGTGTTGCCCAACCCGGCCTGTTGCCAGACTAGCTCGACCCACTGTACAACTCCACTTCTTCCCACAACTGATGTCGCATGATACACTAAGTCAATTAATTAACGGAATATATAATTCAGTAGGTCTTACGAGAGACCGTCTCTCACTAATTTAGTAAAAGACATAATAGAAAAATAAAAAAATCAGTGGATCCCTCACCCCATCATGTGAGAGGTCTCTCAATAACGCTATTGAGAGACCGTCTATCCGAAGTTTTTGTGTACATAATTTTATATGTTTGTCAAAATAATTTAGCAATGTACTACATGAAATTAGAGAGAGTAGATTTTAGGGAAGGAAAAATGTGAGGGGAAATGAGAGGGGTATAATTGTCAAATGTGTATTAAAATGAGTAAAATGTGTATTGCGAAAATCAGCACCCTTAATTAAAAGATTGAATCGTTTAGTACTATTTATGAATAATAAAGCAAAATGTAAATAAAATATGTATTTTTATTTATTGAGTTGTACGAAATATTGTAGGTGAATTATTTTAACTAACAATACTTCTTTTAAAAAGTTTGGCTTGTGACTGTCACAACTCACAAGGTTGTGACTTCTCACAATCCCTCTTCCACGTGCTCTCCCACTTTCAGCTTTTAAAAGATCACAAACTAGTGATAAAATGTGTCCGTCAAAATGAGAATTTGCATTTTAGAATTTTCTAAAGAGTATTATAGTAGGCTACAGCTGTTTATGGGTCGTCCCGCCTGGCCCAATTTTTTTAGCGGGCTTGCACAAATATATTTTACCCGAAAAATTAAGAGGGCGGATCAAGCCCAACCCGCCAAACTAATTGGGCGGATATGGACAATAAGAAAAACCGGTGGCCCGCCAAACTATTAAAAATGACATTTTTTACAGAAATTTGTATCAAGTTTATAGTGATGTGTAACACTAAAATAATAATATGTAAAACATAATACATAAACTATAAAGATAAAAATATAATAGAAATATTTATATTTTTAATTAACAAAATATTTAAATTAAATAAAAGTTCATGCAATATTAATGTAAATCATGACAGTTGTAAGATAAATTATAATTAATTATATTGATTATTATTCTTTAATTAATTTAAAATTGGTTTATTGTATATTTGTAATTTTTTTAATAAAAAGACGGAAGCCTGCTAACCCGCGGGTTACCCGGCCTACAAGAAAAGGGCGAGTACGGACACAACATTAGGCTTGTTTAAGCGGACAGGCCTTACTCTACTTTGGTTCGTTGGATGAAATTATTTATTTTGGCCCAGTCTATTTCCGACCCAAACCCGAAAATGATCACCTCAGTATTTTATCATTGTAACAAGAATGAGTTGTGGTAGAATGCAACTCAAATATCCAATAGAAAAATGAAGGTAGGTGGGAGACTTTTCTATGCTCATCTTTGATCTTCAAGACCTCAATTACTAAAATTTTAATCATGCTAGCACTATTACAAATAAAATTAATCTCATTAACAATTTAATTAAGCATATAAATAATACCAACTTTATCAAATTCTACAAAAATCACAAGAAAATGATCCCCAAATTATCAAACTAAAAATTCAACAAAAAAAAATGATTCAACTCAACACTGAATCAAAACTAGCATTTGTTGCATTCATTCTCATATTTTTAGTCACAATTCAATATTATTTCCATAAAAATCAGCAATTTTCAGATAAATCTTTATCAATTGATACCAATGATTTTTATGTTGATCATAAAATCCCAATTAAATCTCCATCAATTGATGAAATTGATCCTAAAAAAATCCCAATTAAATCTCCATCAATTGATAAAAAACAAGTTAATTTTGATCAATTTCCATACAATTTTCTACATATAATTGGAAACCCAGATGGAACAATTACAAGACTACAAGAATTCTTCCCTACAATTCCGCCATCGGGTTCGAATAACTTTGATTCCCTTTCCCTTTCTAAAGATGTTCTTCTCGACCGCGAGAAGAACATCTGGGTTCGAATCTACCTTCCCCGTTACGCGATTAATAAGTCGAAAAATTTAAGAAAACTACCTATAGTAGTTTTTATTCATGGTGGTGGTTTTATTTTGTACAGTGCAGCATCCCCTATATTCCACTTTTTTTGCGCCGAGTTGACTAGTCAACTCGGCGCATTAGTTATCTCGGTCGAGTACAGACTTGCACCCGAGAATCGTCTTCCAGCTGCGTATGATGATGTTTTGGACGCGTTACGTTGGGTTAAAGAGGGTAAAGATGAATGGGTAAATACATACGGTAATTTTTCTAGGTGTGTTTTGGTGGGCCAGAGTGCTGGGGGTAATATTGTCTATAATGTTATGTTAAGGGCTGTTGACTTAGTCAACGATTTAAAACCGTTGACTATTATTGGAATGGTCTTGATTCAGCCTGCATTTGGTGGGCCTAATAGGACCGGGTCGGAGTTACGGGCGGTTAATGACCCGGTTACTCCTTTGGTTGTTGGTGATTTAATGTGGGAGCTTGCTTTGCCCGTTGGTGCTGACCGAAGTCACGAGTTTTGTGATCCAACAATTGGTGGCGGGTCAAAGAAATTGGGTCGGGTGAAGGAGTTGGGGTGGTGGGTCGGGGTGGTTGGTTGTGACGGGGATCCACTTATTGACCGTCAAGTTCGATTCGCTGAAATGTTGAAGAAACAAGAAGTAATCGTGAGATCGTTATTTACTAAAGGCGGTTTTCATAATGTGTTTTTAGTCGATCCTTTTGAAAAAAGCAGACTTATGGCATACATGGAGAAAATTTTCTCCGAGTTTAGATAGATTTTTTGTATACCTCGTATAAGTTGTAAAATTACGATTTTTGATTGATAACTCATTATTTACTCAATATTTGGTTGTGACACTTAATGACGACTGTTTAATGTTGTAAACCGATGTAAAAATACGATCGATTCTTAAAACCGACTATAAATCGAGCTAGAGATATGTGGTATACAACTAAACGACGACTTTCAGCTTCATAAATTATTATCTCCGTCTCAATTATTTCTTTACCGTTTATTATGAAAACAAAACATTGTATTCTACTTCTGTTCTTTCTCGTATACAATACATATCTAGTAATCGAAAGTATCGATCAAAATGAATCACAAATCAATACTACAATCGACCCGTACGCTTTTCTTCATATAATCCCGAATCCAGACGGGTCAATAACTCGGATCAACGAGTTTTTCCCTACGGTTCATCCTAATGTTTCGTCTCTGGCAATATCTAAGGACGCGTATCTTAACCCGGAAAAAAATACTTGGGTCCGGGTTTACTTGCCAAACGGGTCGGGCATTAAACGACTCGGAAAACTACCGGTTCTAGTGTTTATTCATGGTGGTGGTTTTATTCTACTTAGTGCAGCTTCCCCGAACTACGACAATCTTTGCTCGTATACTGCAAATAGACTTAATGCATTAGTCGTTTCTATTAATTACCGTCTTGCCCCTGAGCACCGTCTCCCCGCTGCCTACGACGACGTTTTGGAGACGTTGTATTGGGTAAAAGACGGAAAAGACGAATGGGTGAGGGAACATGGAGATATTTCAAGGTGTTTTCTAATGGGTACGAGTGCAGGGGCAAACACGGCATATCAAGTTGGGTTGGAGGTAACAAGACGGGTTAATGATCTTAAGCCGTTGGCTATAACAGGTTTGATATTGGTCCAACCGTTTTTCGGTGGACTTAAACGGACTAAGTCCGAGTTGAAATTGATTAATGACCAAGTTATACCGTTGGTTGTAACCGATTTAATGTGGGAATTGTCATTACCAATTGGGACTAACCGGGATAACATATATTGTAACCCGGGTATTGGTGGTGGGTCGAGTAAGCTGAAGAATGTTGCGAAGATGGGCTTGAAAGTCGCGGTGTTGGGCTGTGACGGTGACCCGCTTTTTGATAGGCAAGTAGAGTTCGTTAAGTTGTTAGAGAAGCGAGGCGTGAAGGTGAAGTCGAGCTTTTGTCAAGGTGGTTCTCATGGGATCTATAACAAAGAGATTGCGAAAATTGAAGAATTGCTTGAATTTGTTAAAAGTATGTTTAGTTCTTGTTTATTTCGTAAGTCCTACGATTTATTCAGTGCGCATCAAAGATAACGGCTGCGAATTCTATGATTATTTAAAAAAATAAACCTCATCTACTTGTTTTATCATGAGTTCGTGATTGCTGATTTAATTTGTGTAAAAAAGATAATTGTATCGAGTTTTAATGTGATGGATGAAGACGAGTAGAAAAGTTATCCCGAGCCTAATTCATTGTGCTCCGAAATACTGAAGCCATGAATTTTTTTAGCAGTTTTAAGTTGTGAGACGAACAAATAGTCTTTGATGGGTTATACCATCGGATTGTGACGGGATCTGCTTCTGTTCAGCTAAAAAACACAAGGAAATGTGTTTGTTGTAATACTTCCGGTCGATCTGGATACAGAAATTGAATATCACTCAATCGTAAATTGAATTGAATATCACTCAATCGTAAATTGAAAGTTAGCTACGCAAGTCAATTAACAAACAACAATGAACTATAAATCAACAGAATTATTAAAATCTAATAAGAAAATTATAAAAGACGAATTCACTAATTATAACAAAACCGTAGTTTTTTTTCGAGTCTAAATATAATGTTTGTATTTGGACTTGAGGAGACGATTTATTTTCTCTGGATCTGGAGGATTTTATTTTCACTAGAACGGATGAACTTTCAAATCGGGTTTTATTCTTCACGTAGTCCTTCCTTCGTCATTTATTGACCCGTTCACCTCATCGACGATTTTTAATGTGAAAGTCAAGTCCCTGCAAATAAATCATCATAGAATGAAATATAGATGTATGAATACTAAAATGGAGTACAAAATTGCTGGAAATGACGATACACAATGTAACCAAAACAAGCATATTCAGAAGGGAATGACCTGAACCCGAAATTACCTAACCCAACTCAATCTGATCCGAATTCTTGCAAAATAAATGTGACTCGGCCCTAACCTGATCCAAACAAAGTCATGGTTTGACTTGCTAACAGCCAATCATACCTTCTTTGAACTTCCTGGCATATAATGTTGTCAGGAAAGCTCAATTATTGTAGGAACGGTCTATTATATATCCAACTGTCAAAAAAAAAAAAATGCCAAACAAAACGTTCGTTCAAAGACTTCAAACCTACGTTTCATTCACATGACTTATAATCTACTAATTGCACCACTAATTTTTATAAGAAGCACATGGCATCACCTCCTCTTTGCCAGTGACGGATCTGAGGGTGACGGATCTGAGGGTAAACAATAAGAGGAACATGGTTTACACTATTGATTTCGTGTGTAAGTATTTTTGTAAGGAAATATAAAAAATCAGTGAGGGTTAGGCCTCCTCCCGACATAACTAAGATCCTCCACTGGCTCTCTTTGTCCCTCGTGAGAATACATTCCAATGGTTGATATTTAAACAAAGGTATCACATTCGAGCCCCTCCAAGAACAATTTTATACAAGAATTATAATATGAAATTATACAAGTCTTTTAAACTTCGAGTATGTCACAATTGTAAAAAAATGCGGTTGACTTAATGTTTGGATGGAGTAGCTTTTAGGTTGAAGAGAATATCTAAGTATGTCTAGTTGACTCCGGATCTTATGCTACATATTACCACCACATTGCAGGGAAAAAGTATCACTTCAACACAAACACAAACACAAACACAAACACAAACACAAACATGTCTTACCGCGATCATCAGAACGCAATTCCTATATGCAACATTGACCCTTTGCAGTACATTGGGATCAAACTCCACTCAGACGGCACAATAACTCGATTACTAGAATATCCATGCATCAAGGCCGCACCTGATTCCACCTCTCTTTCTCCTGTTCTTTCCAAAGACTTCCCATTAAACCCATCTCACAAAACTTCCCTACGCATTTTCATGCCAAAAATCGCATTTGAAACTAGTAATAAGCTCCCAATCATTGTATACTGTCACGGGGGCGGTTTTGTCATTCTGCACGTTGACTCCTGCTTCAACCATGAGTTTTGTGAAGCGCTAGCGCTAAATTTGCCAGCGATTGTAGTCTCTGTTGACTACAGGCTTGCACCTGAACATAGGCTGCCTGCAGCCTATGAGGATGCTGTGCAGGCGCTGCAGTGGATTCGTGATGAAGCAACAGCTCAGAAGAGTGACTGGTTGTCAAAGTACGGAGATTTTGACAACTGTTTTCTAATGGGGTCAAGTGCGGGAGGGAATATCGCTTACCATTCAGCCATAAGGGCGCTGGATATCGTGAATGATCTCCAGCCACTGAGATTGAAAGGTCTGATCTTGCACCAACCTTTTTTTGGCGGGTCAAAACGGACAGGATTGGAGATTAGGCATATAGATCACCCATACTTGCCCTTGTCAGGTAATGATTTGTTCTGGGAGCTCGGATTACCCATTGGTGCAAACCGTGATCACGAGTTTTGTAACCCGATTTTGGGTGATAGCTCCAGTTGGCTTAAAAGGTTAAAGGAGTTGAGTTTGCAGGTTTTGGTCATGGATTGTAGTGGCGATCCATTGATGGATCGTTCGTTGGACTTAGTTGCTATGTTAAAAGATAAGGGGCTAAATGTGAAAGGAGATTTCACCGAGGGTGGATATCATGGCATGGGGTTAATCGACTCCAATCAACGAGAATCAATAATGTTAAAGGTTAAAGAATTTGTAACTTGTATAGATGAATAAAAAAAGATGGATTTGTCTAATTGTAATGCGTTATTACAGATTTCAATCATATGTAAAAAAAAAAAAAATTTATAGAATAATTTTAATTTATTGCAAGTGCTTCGGCTTATTTATCCAGATAATGACTCGCTATGAATTTAAGCTGCATTCTATATTCAGAAGGATATATTAAGAAAAAAAATAGCAGCTAATTACTCCGTATCAAACACAATATATACGGCTAATCAGACTTGCTATTGCTAATGAAGCTAGCATATATAAACAGATTCCCATGGTAATACCTGATTGAGCACCAATAAGACGCCACGGTGAAAAGGAACATGATTTCCAAAATTGTCGACTTTCACTTATGTAATAACTGTAGGCTTCTCTCTTCCAGTGAAATCCTTGAGCTTTGAGGTCGATAATGCCAGATCTAAACAACCAATAAAAGAAATTAAAATCCAGTACAAAACTTGGATTTTACGAGATTAAAGATTTAGAGAAGAATCATGCGCGCAACCTATCAGGGGTTTTAATGCTATTTGAGCATCCAAATCGTGTTTCGAAACATCAGGCTCAAATTGCTCAATGTAAATCCTAACAGTTGCACCTGCAGAACCAGTACCCTGCAAAAACAAGGAAATGCTCTGTTTTATAACGGAACTAAGTTAATGGAAAAGGCCAATGGCATGATCAGTGTGACACGTACAGATAGACGATATATTATCCGTGACCCATCAGTGAACACAAAACGAATGCCTTGCTTTGATGCCACACTTCCGTCAACCTAAACAAACGCCAAATATGTGTAAGGAAATTTTAGCAGCGTCGATTATGGTCAGACATGAAAAGAAAATAGTTGCAATAGAAAGAGCTTACAGGATCTTCATAATAGAAGTCGTCTGCGAACTGAAGGACATAGTCACCTATTTCAAACAACAGATTTGAACACAACTTTAAAGTTTAAATAGAATTGCGGATCTGTATTCTCATGAATTTAGAAGAATATTATATTAAGAAAGTGCAAAGGTCGTATCATATTAATGTAATAATCCTTGTAAACGTGATACTAGCATGGTTACTAGATTCGCTATGAATACGCCCTTACCGATTCGCGATTCGCCCTAACAGAATGTGTGTTATGTGTATTTTTATTAAGCGACAGGATAGAATTCGCTCTTAACAATTCGCGATTCGTAGGGTACCAAGCGAATCCGGTAACCATGCGTGATAGTACTAAATTCATTAGCACTAGGTGGCGCAAAATCATTTTCCAATCTACAATGTTTACCGTAAGTATCTCCTTTCTTGCTCTTAGAGATCAAATCCCTCAGATATTCCACCATTTTGTTGGCTCCATCAGATTCACATTCCTGTCAAGAAAAGCAATAATGTCAGGAGACCATATAACCATCACCAGCAGCCCCTCCTTTCCCTTAGGCCATATTGTACAGGGACAATATATAAAATAGTCCACTTAAAAGTACAGTTTAAAATCGATTATTCTTGTCTCGATTGAGTTGGAAAAAGATTAAATTGTTGCTCACTTCATAATCATATCTCGAGAAGAAGTTCCTTCCGTAAGTTGCCCAATATTCTTTTACAACGTCAGCTACAGAAACTAATCTTTCTCCAACTTTCTTCTCCTTGTTTCGATAAGCAATGATTGACAGCCAAGCTAAAACAGCCCTACAATATCCACAAAGAAATGCAAAAGCCCAAGTATAAGATGCAAAGATTCACTTTACATCAAGAACAACACGCATATGTGAGAAATGACTCTAGAAATGTAGAAAACCTTAATTTTTCTAGCACTTGGGAAGTACTCTTGTAAAATAAGAAACTGAAATATAACATGCTTTCCTGTTGAGACTAGTTTAAATCAGAGAGAGCACATGACAAATCAACTACTAGGCAAATTGAAGGTAAAATCTCCTATGAGCTTCTTTTAAGTGTTCAGGTGTGTTCAAGTGATCTTACATTCTTACTATCCTCTCCCTGTTCACGAAGGTAAATATTCTAGTTAAATGTCTTCGGTAGAACCCAACATAGTGCATCCTAGAGTAGGCAGTGAATAGGCCCAAATTGTGGACAAAGAGGGATACTAAATCTAATGAATTACTACCTGGCATTATTCAGTTTAATATTTTCCAACTAGTTAGAACTAGAACAGAGAAACAAGATGAATTCTTCCCATAATGAGCAGGAGTTGCAGGACAGTGAATGGAATGAAGTTTATCATCTTGAACATAGGATAAGGCATAAGCCCATCAAGAAACTCCGATACCTAGAAAAACCAACTGTGCATTCCCATTTAGAGCTTACAGGTAGCACAGGTGTAATAGGCATGATTTTGACTACCGGGAAATGGAAACTAAAACAGAAGGGCATATACAAAACAAGAATTTACAACCCGATATGGGGCTTATATTTTGTGTCTAGAAAGATCAACCTTATTTGGATACAACAGGGAAAAGGCACTTCATTATTTCAAGCTCAGAAAATCAAAATTTATTCCTTTTCAAATTTCAATTACAGTAATTTTAAAAGAACAAAGCAAACATTTTTTTTTACCATATGCCATCTTTTTCACGGATGTGATCTGAACCAGTACCAAAGCTCTCTTCTCCACAAATTGACAGCTTCCCAGAGTCCATGAGATTCCCAAAGAATTTCCAGCCAGTAGGAACCTACACCAAAAGACAATCTTTTGTCAGTAAAGTTTGATATCATACGAGCAACTTTCTGTCCAACTGAAAAATTATAATCCAAACAACAAAAACCTCAAAAAAAGGAAGCTTTAGTTTTTCAGCAACACGATCAAGTGCACCACTTGTTGGCATAGATCGAGCCAACCCCTACACAATAAAACGGAAGCGAATAGTTGCTAAGGTTTACAGGAATAAAATAAGACAGAACAAAAGACGAGTAGATGAGTGGAATGCTACCTTGATCCCATCACGGAAATACGGAATTGCTTCTTGAGCATTGGCTGCAATTATAGCGACTGAATCCGATGGTGTAACAAAGAAACTACTACCCAAAACCATATTTCTGTCACCATCGCCTAGATCATGAAGAAAATAGCATTTATTCTTAAAAATTTCTTACTACACAGTTAAGCTCATATATTGATAAAACCAACAACCTGAATCCTATAAAATCGCAACACAGGAGGGAAAAATAGTACACAGAACTACAGAAGATAACAGATTACTATGTTTTCCTCTCCTTTATTTCTTTATTATAGTGAGTGTTGGACTGGGGTTAAATAAATGGATTCTTTGTAACTCTCGGTGCTAATAAGTTTCTGCTGCACTAGGCCCATCTCTGAAAACTTGAAGACATTTCCCAGCTTCACATATAGTTAACAAAGGAAAGGCCCATGTCAAACAAATTACGACAATAAATAGGCTTACAGCATCAGCAAGACTATGAAAACTGTCATCAAGAACAAAAGCATTCACATGGAAAGAAACTTAAGTTTCCCCAAATAGACCGTTTGAATTAAAAACCATCTATCTCCTTGTGTTAAACTGTACTGTGATACAGCCGAGGATCATCATTGATCCTTCTTAACTATCGGAAGAGTAGTTCAGGAAAAGAAAGTATTACCATCGCTTGCTGCTCCAAAATCTGGTCCATTCTCAGCGTACATTATCTCGACCAAATCCTTGGCATAACTGTATCAAAAACCACTTACAACAGATCATAAGGAAAGGCAAGTGTGAATTGTGAGAGTGTGGGAAGACCGACTCACGTGAGATTAGGATCAGGATGACCATGGCCAAAGTCTTCTAGAGGAACCCCATTTGTAATTGATTCCTAAATACCAGACTAAGGATATGAAACCAATAACTTCACAAACAGCTACCAATAACTCATTAATTCAGTCACTAAGTAACATACCGGACGGGCACCCAGCTTTTCCACAAAGATTGGGCTTGCATAGGCACCGGTGACAGCATGCATAGCATCAAATGTGAATCTGACAAGCATAGATAAAAAACTATTCAATACGGGTATCATGACGAAGAAAAATACAGAAAAACACTTGATATATGGAGTACATCTTGATTTACAGTCCTATTTTCAAACTCATACGCCTATCATGTTATCACCGTTTGATCCTCGCCAATCAGATGAAATTCTAGCAGCGATTATCCACAGCACAAACTAAGGAAAAACGTACAAAGCCAAAAGAAATGGGAAAGAGGTGAGGGTCGAGATAGGGGCTTGGATCACATGCACGCACCTGTAATCTGATCGTGACAGCAGACTTCTAATTAGCTCGAAATCAAAAACATTCTGCATACAAGGACAATATTAACATTTAAGTAATCAAATATTTTTTAAGTCTTGAGTAGATTAAGATAAGGTGTGGGGAGGTACACAAAAACACTTCACTGAGCATATATATATATACCTCCATCAGTTCAATGTAGTCAGCAACCGGGTCAACTACTTCAACAATAAAATTGCCAAACTTTGTTACTCCAACCCTAGAAAGATCTACATCAGGGATGTCTGCCATCTTAATTTCAGATATCTGCAGAGGAGATCCACAAATCAGATTGGGGCAAGAAAAAAAAAAGCTCCACTACCATATTGCAGATGCATGAGGTAGTAACTAATTGCAGTGAGAAACTGAGAAATATGTATAGGTCATTCATAGATTAGACCACAATAAAAACTGGATTTACGTCTATACTGGCTTTGAGTGAGTGATATTTTACAATTTATCTAATATAAGACCCCTTACATTAAAGCAAACCAATTTCTCACCTAAGCAAGTTAACGCCAATAAACACGAAAGTTAGGCTTACGGGAAAAATGAATAGGCGTTTAAGAATGCAAAATAAGCACACATACGACTTCCTTATGAAGATTGAATTATAGGCACAAGTCATAACTCAAATCTGAATCCACATTTAATTTACAGGTTTCACAAACATGGATACCTCCTTCATGAAGACCCACAATTTTGCTATGTTGTAAGTTATGACCATGTTCAATCACTAAGTGCTAAACTAGACATTGAATAACAAGGGACAGAAAGGAAACTTAAATAACAGATCATATTGTAAATGACTTAATGCTAATTTCGGGGGGGGGGGGGTCAATTTGTAGACAGCCAGAACTGAATAGGATCTGAGACTTACAGAGAGCGTGTTTCCATAAATTTTGTCAGTGATGGACTCTGGTGCAGGTTGCCCACTGCTGTAGTTGAACTGAAAAGTTAAAAGATAAAATTATAAAATTTGAACCAGAAGCTGAAATAAGGTAGTAGAAAGCAAAACTGACACGTCTACATATAAGTGCATAATTCCATGTTCTCAACTCTCAAGGAGTGGCCTCTCCAGAAATAGATAGCAACTTTCAAAACATACGTAACATAAAAATCCAACAACAATACAGAAACAGTGGTGGTGTTTGGAAAACTGAACAATTTCATTATCATCCATGTATATCCCTATAACAATGGTAACCAAGAACTATTCACCATAGACTCCAAACGCCAAACCTCTATGTAGTGTTAGTCACAACGCTCTCTCAAAAATGACTATACTCATTTCCTCATAAAATATGCATGCACCACAAGAGCAAAAAAACTCAGTGGCCACTTCATACATTTTCACCAGTACGTATTTGTTCCTACTCGTCACTCACAATATCTTCCTGTTAATACCCATGTACTCTCCATTCCATTCATTTCACTACATCATTCATAATGTAGTGAACTACTGAAATGGACCGGGGTAGAAGGCTCTTCATACTTCCTAAGAATGATCAGTCATACCAATTTTTAGATAAAATTAACTCGAAACATCAGGGACGATGTGGCTGACAACTTTATCAAGGGTCACAAAAGTAAATCTGAAACAGCTCTCTCAATTTGTTCAGGATTAGGCACTAGGTAGCATACATTATGACATCCTTACTCCCAGAACCTATAGATTCTAACTTCCGGGTGGTTGTTAATAGGGTTAGACACACACCCTATCTCGCAATATCTAAGTACAACTATCATCAGTTTTAAAGAGTAACAGAGAGGCAAAAGATGATGTTTTACAAAGTATGACTGTACTATCTTAGCTCAGATGCAATTTAGATATGAGTGAAGAACAAAACATGTAATATAAGAAAAGAGAGATTTAATACAAAAGCAAACAGTGTAAACAGCTTTGTCTCAGTTTTGTTACCTTGATACCCCAGTCATACTCAGGTCCACCAGGATTATGACTTGCACTCATTATAAAGCCACCGTTGGCCTGAAAATACATAAACAATCAATCGAGCGAGTGAGGAATCACATCATGGAGAATATGATTTCAAAGATTGTTGGACAAGAAAAAAAAATATGCAACCACATAAACATATATCTAAGATGGTGAAAGAAACAAACCTTCCGCTTTCGAATCACTGCAGATACTGCTGGTGTTGACAGAATACCATCCCTGCAACCATAAAATTGTCATACTCCAGGGAAAAAAACAAATAAGAAACAAAGATTCAGAGCCTTTATCAAAAGACAATCAAGCCAGACAAACCAACAAAATGGAGACGCGATAATGAACAAGATACTCACTGTCCAACTAAAATTTTTGTAACGCCGTTTGCTGCTGCAATTTTGATTATAATCTGATAGTAAAAAACAAACAGCATCATAAAACATCCAAAAATCAATCCTGCTTATATGAACTTGAGCTTATATGCACCTGTGCGGCCTCCTTGTTGAAGTAACGACCATCCCCACCCAACACCAATAGGCCATTCAAATAATCCTCCGGTGGTAGAGAATTGAACAATGCCTGCTCATCATAGGCAATGCTCAGATCAATAGTAGTAATCCTAAGCGATGCTTTATAGTCAAAATTTAAAAATTCCACACATCACACCTGTATCCAATTTCCGAGGTAATTCTCTTGCATAAACACTTTGACCTAAAACCAGAAAGCCTAAAGTAAGTGTAAGAATCCACCTCAAACTCCCAAATACATGAGTTTAATAGCACAGGAGGACGAAATAAACCTTTTTCCGCAGGCCACTTGTGCCTGTCTTCTGACCATCGTATGATTTAGTAGGAACTGAAGTGATCTGAAGTGCAAAAACCATTGAGAAAAGAGAATATTCAGCCAGGCAAGCACAAGAAAGAATGCAGAAAATTTTGATGTTAATGGCATAGAATACTGAATTAAAAACTCCTACCGGACAGAATCAAGATCAAGTCAATGAAAATCAAAAGCTACTATAAATTTTGGGCACCTACAATTCAGAATTTCTATGCACGATGACTCAAAATGTCAAAACTAAATTTACAAAAACACGAATTTTTCAAACCACACAATCTCCAATTGTTCAAAAAACAAAAAGAAAAGAAAAATAAGATGCCTCATACAGCTAGCTGAAAGACATAGTTTATTACCAATCTGAATATGTCAACCATATTGTATGAACAACTAATCATATACTCCGTCTATCTCATTTTTATTGTCCTCGTTTTATTTTGGAAGGATTTAAGGAAAAGTCGTGAAGTACCTATTTTATGAAAGACTACCGTCTTACCGTGTGAAACGGCCCTTCCTTTTATTGACTAAACAGTTGTCTTACTACTATCAATAAACGAGTGAATTTATGCATAAAATAAGCGCCTCACATTGTACAACAACAACAGTGAGAACAAGAGCATGAAGTCGGGGGTTCGATTCTCACCGGCGACTTAGTGAGCTCATTTGAACCAAAAACATTGTACAACAACAGCAACTGAGGCGTAACATAACCATTGCAAATAATCGAGTAAAATGCAAGGAAAATTATAGTGAAATTCGGCAGAAATCAAACAATCTAGGGACCACAATTTACAAAATAAGGCCGTCTTACAGTGCCAAACGATCCTCTTATATTGTTTAAATTGTCGTCTATTACTACTATCAATAAACGAGTGATTTTATATATAAAATAACCGTCTCAAACTGTACAACAATAGTAACTGAGGCGTAACACAATACATTGCAAATAATTCAGTAAATGAAAGAAACAGTAAGAATTACCGTAATCATCCGAACAACAACACAATGCACTAGAAATCAAACAGTAACTGAAGCATAACTAGGATTACACTGCAAATAATTGAGTAAAATGCGAGGAAAATTACAGTGAAATTCGGCGATTCGGTAGCAGTAGAAGGCGAAAGAGAACAATTAACAGCAAAACAACGGCGAGAGAAAACCGTTGTCAAATTCCGCAATGTACAACGGCGAAGGAGAGAGCATTTCGCGGTGGAGACGGCGGCGGATGCGGTGGTTTTTGCGGTGGAAGTTGTGCGGCGAGAGCTGAGGAGAGAGAAAGAAGGTTGGAGTTGAGCTGAGAACGCCATTGTTTTAGAGAGAGAAAGTGAGTGTGGAGTATGGAGCGACTTGAATGGGAAGTGGAGGAGAAGGAAGAAAGAAAAGATATTTTTTTATTTTTTATTTTTAATTTTTTTTATTTATTTTTTTCGATTTAGTTTAGGGGAATGTGAGGTAGACACGTGTGGTGAGAGCTGCTTATCGTGTAGGACGGTGTATGTGCAATTGTGTATTGTGTTGTGTACCCGCGCTAATTATTGGAGGATGGCGGGGCTGCTGGTTTTCCTAGTTTGGTGTGCCGCCTTGTGCGGATTGTGTATCACTATATATTTCGTGCACCTCCATTTTGGGTATAATATCTACGGTTTATAATTAGTGGTCGCAAAATCTACTCGATTGAAACGACTTATATTTGACACGCATTTAAATTGAGAATTCGAATCTAATTCGATTAGGATCGGACCTAGTCCGGTCATTTTTATTTTGGGTATAATATATACGGTTTGTAATTACTGGTGGCAAAACACACTCGACCGGAATAACGCGATCCATATTTGACATGCATTTGAATTGAAAACTCGAATCTATTCCAATTAGGGTTGGGTCATTTTAAATGAGTTATTATCAAGTTATCTAACCCAAAACCTGGATTGACTCGACCTTATTCAACTCGACCTGAATGTTTATTATCCTTTACTGATTGTTATCCCTAAATGACTTGATAACAAACCCTGAAAAGTACCCGAACCCGAAAAAATCTTTTTTGACCGACTTGAATTATTGCAAACCCAAACAATCTAAACCTGAAGTAATCTGATCTGATTGACTCGTTTGTCGGGTTTATAATAATTAATAATAATTATAATCGCATAAAATTATGCAATAAGGCGCGTCGGTCGTAAAATTAGAACGAGTTCAGTGTGGTTTTTTGAGATAAAATGATATTCCGTAATACTTGAATATAGGGGTGTTCATTATCCGGTCCTAGGCTGAAATCTAGTGAACGGAATCGAAAGTAAAAAAACCCGGTCACTTTTAAAGGATTCCGGTTTCCGCACCGGAAACGAAACAAAAAATTATGGTCTAAGCATTTTATGGATTTTTGTATCCGTTAAGAGCTTGGTTTTTCCGGTACCAATTGAAGTGAAATTGTTCTTATTCCTCATTAATAATAAAATAAATTTAAGTGAAATAAATAAATGTTCACGATGATTATGGTATACATTTATATGATAGATATTTAAAGTAAGTTATAATAAAAATCAAAAATTAATTAAGTTTATGACAAAAAGATTTGTTATCGGGGTGGTTAATTAAATTATCTAACACTAGTTTTTGAACCCATGCACTGCACGGATGGCAACGAAAAATATTATTAAAAATAATAATTTACATATATTTTAGATTTAGTAAATAACTAAATTATAGAAAACTTTACTTTGTCTACTCATGCACTTTCTATAAGTTTATATTACTTAATTTTATTCGAATTACTCTTTTTTTTCTTCGACTTTTTAAGTATGAGAGGTGAAATCAGAAAAGTATATATAAAACTGTTGTAGATTTCATAACCTATTTATTTACGCAATGTTGTGAATCATTTTACCCCTCTTGTTAGTTATCCTCTCAATTCTCTTTCTTCTCTCTTCTTTCTCATTTCCACTCTTACCCACCATCGCCTTATCGTGTGGAAATAGTGTCCGTCATCACTGATCGACTACCTCGAGACCCAGTAAACCCTCCACTGCAGTAGTTCATACATCCATTACTGACCGCCTACATAACCTTTGAAATAGTTAGCCCGCATACTGACCTTGTTATGACCAACGACCCATATTTGACCAAATTCATATTCTAGCCTAATCGTGTCACTCAAACGTGAGTGATTCAAGTGCCGGCCCGTTTGTCAGTTCCAGAGATCTTACGAAAAATGTTTCAAAGTTTGTTTCTTCTTTTATCAACAATGTATTACACTTAAACAAAGTTACATTGTTCATTTTACAAACCTTTTATAATGATATTGCCTAATAAAATAAAAATGACTCCAAATGAATTGATCAAAGTTAGTTAATCATTTTAACTTTGGTCAGTTCATTAATTAAGGCTAAACAACAACTAAAAATGATATCAAATTAACAAAATACAATGTTGTTGAAAAAAAACGATGGTTTAAAAACAAATATCATAAATTTGGATGTAAGACACTTCTAAATGCTCTCTAATATATCCCTACTTCACACCATCTTTTGCGAATGGATTTTTGGACCGGACCACAGGCTATGCAGCACCTCATAAAGGTTATTACAGACCCAAATTATGCAAAATTGACTCGTTAAAAGATACTGATAGAAGTTTGTTTGATTATGATAGAATGCATGGAGTCCAACGTTCGCAATTAACGTGTCAATATTAATCACCTTCATAAATACTCTCTCCGTTTTAGTTATGATAACTTTTTAAGAGATACTAACTTCATAAATACTCTCACCGTTTTATTTTTCGGTGACCCATTTTTAATTTCACAAATTTTTACTTAAGACGACATTATCTGTCTTAAGAGTAAGACGGGTCAGGTATTATAGATGAGACAAAAAACATAATTCATAAGAAAAATAATAAATTTTTGTCCAATGTATGGTGGGTGTATATTTGACCCGATTTTATCTCAAGACTGATATTCCCGTCTTAAAAGAGATTTACTGTTTTTATTTTGAGAAGTGTTGAAAAAATACTTTACGCTCTACTTTAACGCATGATATACCATACAATAACCCTTTTTTTTCTTATATTGCACTAAGGACGATTTTAACCTGGAAAAACATGTCATAAAACGACGTGGGTCTCATCAGCACCACTACATCACATACTCAAACACTACCACCACTTCCTCCTTCAAGAATCACAAGCACAACAACGACATCCAACATCTACACCAACACCAACATCCCGGTGCCACCAAATCCGCTACATACCATCACCACCACTACACCCTTACTTAACTGACTAGTCCTTGCCTCCCTACACAACCCAAGACAACGCCTAAGCATTCCCTCCATTTAACACACATTTCAACCTCCATGCAACTCTAACCCGTGTCCTTGCCGCTCCTTTAACAGCAACCACCGCCATATTCCAAAGCCCACCCCAGTCCACGATCTTTCAACCACCAGAAGCCACGAAACAACTCCTCACAAAACTGCCTCCACCAGTCCTAAACACGTCCTCAAACCAGTTTATAACCACCTATGTCACTACCTACTTCAGACATGAAACACAATCCTCACGTGCCAGGCTTGAACCCGCCTCTAATTAGCACCATTCAATCACTTCTGTCACTACCTACTTCAATATGGACACCGAGTATTACCAAGTCTTTTAAAAAGCTGCATTTAGAATATACTCAACATTTTAACTAATACCTACATTTTAAAACAATATGGAGAAATTAATAGTTACATAAAATAAGTAATTCGGAGTAACAAACGATTTTATAATAACCTTTAGGTAAAATCGACTCCTAAAATATTTGTGATAAACAACTACCTATTTTTCATAACCGGTAGTTAATAATTACATAAAATAAGTAAAACTCTGATAATGATAATAACTTTTATGTAAAACCGACACCAATTATTATTTTTAACTAGCAATTACTCCCGTCCGTAGTCACATAGATTAGATTAGTGTTTCCGCACTTCACATTAGTTCCACACTAACACGTGAAAAGGCCAGTTTTCATGGCCAAAATACGGCAAATCACCACTAGATCTAACGATTAACGACGATTTTCACTTGCATTTCAAAAAGCGTCCAAAAATTTGCAGAAGAAATCAATTGAATCATAAGATCTTTTAACAATTGTTCTTAGATTCTACGATTAACGACGCTTACAATGGCGAACAATGTACTTCCGTCGCTAAAGTCGGAAATCGGTCCTGACGGACTTGCTCGTGAAGCTCCTATCATCGCGTACACTGAAAAGGTTTCGTAAATCTCTACATTTGCTTGCATTTCTCTCAATTTTAGTGATTGATTTGAGTTCTTGATCGTGTTGTTTTGGTGAATTGCAGTTTATTGAGGCGGAGAAGGTTCAACTGAGGAAGTAAGTTCGCAAATTCGCGCTTCAATTTCGCAATTTGTACTTTTTTTTTTCTTGAAATGTGAAGTTTGATTGTTTGAAATGTGAATTGTTCTGTGATTAGCGATTTAGTATCTAATTACGACTGTTTTAGAAGTAATTATGTAGTTCGGAAATTCGCATTTGAATTCGCAGTTGAAGAAGTAAGTTCGGAAATTCACATTTGAATTCGCAATCAATTTAGCGACTGATTCGAGTTTTTGATCATGTAAATCTCTATATTTTCATGTTTGAAACGGGAATTGGCATCGTTACGAGTAAAACGTGAATTGTTGAGCAATTTGAATGAGTTTTGGAAGATCTAAAGTTCTTTTATCTCTGTATTTTGCATGATTTGCCTTTAAAACTGTTTTTGTTTTGTTTGGAACATTAGGATCTGTGATTATCATCTACTTAGGACTATTTAAGAGGTAATTGTGTGGTTTAACGGCCTCTCATTGCAATTCAAGTGTATCTAAAGTGTATTGAGTGGTTTCTGAGGGATGTCGTTGAGGAGCGTTAAATGTCAATTCTGCCTTATTCACACGTTGATCATCTTTAATATTTGCAAGTGCAAATTATCGACGTGGTGAAATTATATCAAATTTAGATTCTAAGAGTAATAGAAATTGTACTCACAACGAAGTGAACAAACTATTGTTGAATGCATCTTACTCTATGTTAGTTTGCTAGGTTGTTGCAACTATTGGATGCCTGATGATTTTTTTTTTGATTGAAATGTATGTCCTCAGATATCAGTTAGTGTCGTTTAATGCTCAAGTGAACATATTATTCTCATGTACGGAGTCGAACATTCATTTGCTTAAATGAATCCCCTACTCAAGGATGTAACTGGTTTGAACTTGTAGGAGTAGCTACATAGTAAATGGCATGACAACATTATTTTAGTGCCTCAAGGTTCGTGCAAATGGCGGGGTAGACCTAGACTCCTAGAGGAGGGTGGGGAGTGTTGGATATAGGTATGCAGCTCCAGATTGCATAGTAAACGACTCAATTGAATACAATTGTCTTTTAGATGTTTTTTTGGAAGATTTGTTATTTAAGTTTTTGTAGTACTCGGAGAGTAGATGATTGTGATGTTAAATACCTCATTATTTTGTTGTTAGCTCTTATAATTTTATTTTGTCATCAAGATTTTGTTAGGGGCTTGTAGCCTACTAGTAAAATGTCATTTACTTGTTACACTAATTGTTTTTTTGTTGTCTGTAGATACATAGAGGAAAACTATTCAAAGATTCGTGATGTTGAGCGGGAATTTGCTAACCTAGATCTGGAGTTGAAACTCACGACAGGGTCAAAGAATGCAGGTTGGACATTATAGTTTAAGCTGTCGAGTTTTTTTTTGTGTTCGTAATGTTTTCTTCTTTCGTCTTATCAATTCCCAGTTGATTTGGAGACACAAAATCTGACATCATCTAAATTACTATGCTTGAATCTTGTAAAAGGATAACATCTATATCGTTGTAGATTTGCATGAACTAATGATTTAATGGATGATTTTGAAGTAAAAACTTGGTAGCAGTCTGTTAGTAACTATTTAGGGTTTGTCGATGTTGAACATATTAAAATGAAAAGAGGCCAGACTCTGAAACTGATGGGAGTCACATTTTTGTAGATTTGATCTACTTCTATTATTCATTTGTCATTTCCTTGCAGCATTTGAGCACTTGAGAAAAAAGATTGAGGTTCAAAATGAAAATATCCGTGCAGCTAAGATTAAGGAAGAACAAGCTAAGAAGGTGTGCACTTGTGCTTTAGGTGTCTAATGTAATTACGTGAAATGTTCCCTTGTATCTTTCTTGAGTCGGTGGAATTCTTGTAGATAGAGTGGTATTCCTTTGTCTTCCATTGAACAATTTGGATTTGGGTTAGAACAACAACGGCAATTTCCTTTGAGGAATGGAATCGTTATGTTTAAGTATGAGTGTACGGCGATCTATCGTACGATTCATACCGTGTCTTGCATATTGCCCTTAAGTACCCTCTTCATTGATATTTCAGGTATGGGAGGCTGCGTTACAAGTTGTGAAGGATGAGGAAGCGGTAAAGCAAAAACTATGTGAAGATTTGAACAATTTAGTAAGTATCATATGCTACAGAACTGGATGCTTAGGACTACAGAATCTTTCCCTAATGCTGTTATTTATTACTAGGTCCAAGAAAGTAGTAACTCCCAGTATACGAGGCTAGAAGAGTTAAAAAGACGATTGGAAGCTTTGAATCCTGGGAGAGCATCGACATCTCTCATGCCTGTATGTTGTTCTCACTGTAATGCTTAATTGCTTATAAAATGCTCAGTACTCTTAGTTGGTTGGTTTTAGAGCCTTTTCAAAGTAACTGTATTTTCTATGTTCACCTTTTCTGCAAGGCTTCGATACGCGCCCATATGTTAAAATGTGCTGAACGACATGTACTGGAGTGCAATTGACAACAAGCCGTCATGTAATGATTTTTAGAAGGCTAAACACATCACAATTTTTTCGATTACGCTCCCCTACTTGTCAATTTCTTAACCGCCGCCTTTCCCACCTTCTCTCGAGTAATTGGTTGCAATTATTGAGTAAATGTTTACATCCAAACAGAACATTGGTGTTATTAAGTTGATTTCTCTATTTTCCAAGTCTAAAGTAGAAGATGATCTCTCTAGTCTCTATATATCAAGAGTTTTTTTCTTTTCGTTCATAATTTATAAATTTTGATCTGTGTAAGATTTATTTATCTTCATCTTTTGCAAAATAGATAATTTATATGCGTAAACCTTTATCTTTGTTTAACATAAGTGTGCAATCACACAGAATAGCACATCACCAAGTGCAATTCCAGCTGCATTGACACCTGAAGTAAACATATTAGCTGGCAATGCTCCCAGTCAAGGTAAAGGTGATAATGTACAAACTATTAGTGTTGACAATCAATCACCAGTAGTCAATGAAGAAGGACGGGGAAAGAAGAAAAACTTATTACCAGGGAGAGGAGGAAAGGGAATTGGAGCATCATTGAAAGGCAGAGGTTCGACAACGGGCTGGACAGGTGCTGGTTTTGATGTGGACACTCGAAGTTGAGGGGCCCAGCTGATATGATATCAAGTTTTCTTCAAAGTTGAGCAAAAGGTATTCTTTGATTTTCCAAATTTTGTACATCAATGTTATAGATTCAGCATTGCAGTTATGAAAAGTGATTAATTGAATAATTTTAAATATCAGAATCTGTTAGCTGCTATTATTGTTAATTCTAGATTATGTCAATGCAGTTAGCTACGCTTTTCCTAGAAACATAAGTTAGTTTCCTGGATGTTTTACTATTATTGGCTGTAGTGCCTTTGTCACTTGTCAATTTTTGGTTTGGTCATTTTTTTTTTCTTGGGACGGGTTGGCCGAATGGCCCCTTAACTTGGAAACCTTGCACTCTTTTTATCTTGCTGGGTTCTCCATTGCATTACTACAGGGTGTAGATCTACATGAGCTTTTAGTCACAAATCACAATCATAAGTGGCTAAAGAAGACAAATTGATGTAATGGCAAATTTGTTAAAAGTTGCTTTACCGGAGATGGGTACGATAGCTCTTGCGACAATTTAAGTTTTCATTTTTTCTTAGAGATTCTGGGCTTAGGTTCAGGTAGGGTATTTGTTTAACATTAAAGCTACATTGCGATAAATATGTAGCTGATGTTCTTGACAAAAGAGTCATATTCAGAATCTATAGGGATTTCCTTTTGTTTCAGATTGTGATTCTAGAATATTTCTTTTTGTTGCCAATCATCGCCAATGTTGAATCCTCTTCCAGAAACCTTTGCTTTCATAGCTTTTAGAGAAGTCAAGACTTGGATTCGAGTAAAAGCCAATAGTTTGATACTACATTGTACAACTTGTCTACCTTTTAAAAAACTGCGGTACTGAATAACTAGCTAAGTGTGCTACCGTGAATGAATGTGTTTTTGAATGATGTGCAGTTGTGCATATTCACAAGGGTAGATTACTTTTTGTAGGAGCCCTTGTGGCACTGGGTTGATGGTGTTATACCTGCCTTTTTTTTGGTACTTGGAGTAGGATTATTTGACTTTCATGTCGCGAGTTTAGGGTCGGGTAGATTCTTGTGGTTTTACTAATTTTTGTTTTTATAATACGAGTCAAAAAATTGTCTTAATTTGGTGACACGAGATTTGGAAAATTTTCACATTGGTAACACAAGTTATAAGATAGTCAAAATTAATCTAAATTTATGTCTTTTTTTTGAAATGATAAAAGTATACAAATTAAAATAAATATGTACTACTACTTGCGAAACCTTAGGACACAAATGTCTGAAGACATCGAGTAAAAAAGGAAAATATTGTCGAAATAGTCTCCCGGATGCTATTGAGAGTCCACTTTTATGGGGGCTAAAAGCCTCTTTTCAGGATTGTTTGTCCTGAGACCTGAAAATAGCAATTTACTAGATACACCTAGGAGAACACGTCCAAATGGTATGTCAAATGTGATACTGTGATAGCATTAGTTTCAGAACTCCGGATTAGTGCCTGATAAACCAGGAGAACTGAATATTATAAGAGTATCAACAACATGAAAAGGGAAAAAAGGGTAAGAAAACAGAGAGGGAAGTGTGAGTAAATGACGACTTTTGAAGTCATGATAGAACTGCAACTCCGGTACGAGTTTTTGTTTTCATCTATTGAATTCCATTAAATTAATGTTTTTGCCATTTATCATCTTGATGAATGATGAAGATAAAGGTCCACTACCTGCTTAAATTCACAGATCTGCAGCACCTTAAAGGAGCATGATGAGCTTGCATTTTTTGGCAGAGACGTGAATGTGATTGTTTCATTTGTTTTTCTTGTGTCATTCATACCCCACAAAGGTCATAATCCTTATGATTAAACCTGTTCATTGAAGATTTGAAGGGTTTGGTTAGCTAGTTATTTCTTCCGTTCTGTTGTTTTCTTCTCACTTTTTAAATTTTGAGAATGGAAAGAAAACAATAGAAAGAGGGACTACTATGTATCAGAGTATAGCCCCACCTCTTATCGCTCGTGTTTCTAGTGTGTAAATGAGGATTTTACATATAGTAGCTAATTCGTTATCAACACATTCATCGGGCTGAGTTAGCATTGTCTCACTGGTTATTTTAGACTGTTTTTTATCAGGTCAAATTGGGAAAAGAAAAAAGTAAAGTTACTGATTGTCATTGGATTACATGTAATTCAGGTTGGTCTTTTTTTGGGATGTGTAAGCCTTTGTGAGCTTCATTTAGGTAGTTAAACCGGGATTTTACATATAGTAGTTAATTTGTTATCAACGCATTCATCGCCCTGAGTTTATTGTGCCACTATTTATTTTAGACTGTTTTTGATTAGGTCAAATTGGGACATAATTTAAAGCTGTAAGTCTTCGACTATACTGGAAATGGAAATTTCCGGGTAACATTAGAAGAGACAGTAAAATACGGTCAAGGTAAACAGAAAACTAGTAGTGGGCCTGCAATAAATGTGGTGTCAAGATTGAGTGTTAATGTGTTATGAAGCTGAAGAGATGAAAATATGAAGGAAAGAAATTGATGAATGTAGGGTAAAAGTTGCAGAGGGTAAATCCATTTTGGCCATCAGAAGCTTCTGCTAGCAGTAGCAGGTTAAAATTTCAGGTTTGAGTGAATGTAGACTGCTGACTTTGTCCCTTTTCAAATAAGAGTGACGCATTTACTTATGATTACTTCTTACATTTCCATAATAACTGTATTGTACATTTGTACTACTTGGTTACTCCAAACCACCCAATCATTTTCATTACTGACCGCCTTACTATTCACCTTTTATTACCTTGTGGCCTGTGGGCCTCCAAATTCCTGATTCTAAACTACACAAACAGCTCAATCGATATTGCTTAGAACCGTCTTAAGTTAAGACGTCTCACAAGTCACAACACTCCTTTTATTTTTGTTTTATTTTAATCGGTTGTGAGTGTTGTTTCTCACTTAGAATGGTCTTAATCAAGAATTTGTGCAAATTGAGATTAATTTTATTTTGATCTACTGATTACTACTCCTTCCGATCCAGACAAATGGTAACATAAGGAAAAAGTGGTTATTTAAGAAAGGTGGAAAAGTGAGGGGTAAAGTAGGAAAATTTGATTGNCATAACATACACACATATATCGTAATAATTTAAATAATTAACTATTAATTATTAAATAATTAATTATTTATTAATCAATTATAAAATAGTTGAATAATAAATCTTTTTTGCCCGAGTTCGTAACTCGTCATCAATAAATAAATACACTTGACTTAATAAAGTCAACATATACAAAATACTAATTATATATCGTATCTCATACAAATAATTAGTTTCCTATTTGGGTACCATCCTTTAGGTGTGACGGTAAGGGATTAGTTAATCACCGCTGTCTTACGACAGTAATGTAAAACTCTAGTTAGGCGAGCGTTACCGATTTACGTTGATCAACTGACAAAAACTAAATAATCCCTGAAATTCCATTAACGAGATTTATTATGTAGACGGACTATTGTGGAGGAAACTACTCCAACAGATAATACATATTCGATCCTAGTCTAAACCTGGCCAGACTCTCGAGATGCACATTTCCCGATTCGACATGCGGCAGAACGGCACGCATCCAAGACTCGATCGACAGAACGGAAGTCGAGTACCCCAAATTCGGCAAAACATCACGAAAGAGGCGGAAGAAGCATAAATTAACCAATTCGCGGAAGAACGGCACGAGAGCGGCGTAAACCAATACTTAGAAGAACGACACAAGTAAGGCGTAAAGATAGTCAATTTAGTAACAAGGCATAATGACATTCCCATAAGAGAACGACTCAACTAAAGTACTTATCCAAGATAAGCATCTCACATTCGACATATGATAATTAGATGAAAATGAATGTGCATAACTCATATTCAAATATTCCACAACATTTCATATAACTATAACGTAAACAACCCATAAATGCATCACTTATAACACATGTCAGAAAGGGGATTAAATGACAAATAGGGGCTTCCCAGCCGGTAGTGGCACCGGCCGCCGACCCACCGGCCGGGCTCCAACCCACAACCAACTAGACATAAAATAGGATAGAGGTCTCACAGCCGGCAGTGGCACCGGCCGCCGGCCCACCGGCCGGGCACCAAGCCACAACCAACTAGACATAAAATAGGATCAGAGGTCTCCCAGCGGGCAGTGGCACTGGCCGCCGGCCCACCTGCTGAGCATCACAGATCAAAATAATGAGTTACAGATCACATCAGAAACCTCCCAGCTGGCCAGGGCACCGGTGGCCGGTCCTCCGGCTTGGAGAATACCCAATCATGAAATTGACATATTACTATCAAAGTCTTCCCAATCGACTCGGGGACCGACTGCCGGCCCACCGACAGGGGACGACACCTACAACACAATTCCACCAATAATTGTAATGACTTACAGGGACCTCCCAGCCGGTTGGGTGACCGAAAGCCGACGCACCGGCTAGGACTCCCCAGTCACGAAAACACCCTTAAACAACCTTCAAACATTTCCAAAACCTCAAAAATCCATTTCTTTACCAACTCCAACACTCATGGGTAAGATTAATCCACACCACAACATCATGTTTGAGACGGTTTCAATAATCAAAACATCCATATAACACAAGACTTGTAAATACTCTAATGAAAATGTGAGAACTTCTCATAAACAACATATTCAACAAGTATAATGCAATAACCATATAAAAACTCAAACTTTAGCATTCACATGAGAACATTGACATGTAAAACACATAATCTTGACATAAATGTCGAGTAACCCATCATCATTACCTTATATCTCTTTAGTCTTCAATGTAGTCGTCTATCTCAAAAGTGTTCGCCTCCGGATCGTCCAAGTCTCCTCCTAAATATAAAATTGAAAGATTAGTTGCAAAATTCACAACTCTAGGAAACCCTAGAATTTCGAAATTGGTGAAGAGGAGAGAAATATGGTATATTTCTTACTTAGAAAGATAGAGAATGAAGAGAAGAAGGTAATGGCGCGAGAATGAACGAATTTAGTTGAGGGATGAGGGAGATATCTAGATTTTAGATTTTATGATGCATATACATCAATGGTGTTGGTGTTTTGTTGGGAATTTCATATTTGTAGAAAAAAAGATAATGATAATATGAGGAGTTAGGTGTGGTTTTGACAAGAGGAAAGTGTAAGGAAAAAAGGGCCAATGGTGGACTAGGCCCATAAGCTTAAATTGAGACGGTTTTACTAAAAACACGTCTCAAAGCCTACTACTCCCTCCGATCCAGACAAATGGTAACATAGGGAAAAAGTGGTTATTTAAGAAAAGGTGGAAAAGTGAGGGGTAAAGTAGGAAAATTTGATTGAGGCCACATGGGTTTATGTGGATTAAATAGGTAGTTTGTGAGTGGGTGAGTGGATGGTAAAATTGTACTCCGTAAATAAGTAGTGGATGTAAGGGTAATTTAGTCTTTTTTCATACCAAATATGGTATGTTACCATTGGTGTGGATCATCCATTTTAGGTAAGTGTTACCATCTGTCTGGATCGGAGGGAGTATATTTTTAGATAATTTCATTTTTTTTGAGGAAAGAACACTTGATTCATTCCTAATTCTACCTTCATAGATATGAGATTATTTTTGTTACTGTCATTTCGACATAAATTTTTTTATCCTTCTGGGTGTTAGAAAATGGTGAAACTATTGACATAGTTAAGTGTGTTTTCATCTGTATTTGTTTAAAATAGGTTATACTCTATGTTTTTAACATGGTTAAGTGATTTATTTGGTGTTATATATATCTGTGATCTATTTGGTGTACTCTGTATCTGATTTTTTAGATTTTAAGTTTTCTTAGGAAAGAGCATTTGATTCATTCCTAATTCTACCTACATAGATGTGAGATTGTTTTGTGTTTCCGTCATTTTGACGGAACTTATTCTTCCGGAAATTGACTATAGAGTACAATGGTACTGAACTCCATTATTAATTATAATGTCCAATAGGCTATTGTAGTCCATTGATGAGATGTGTGTTGGGAAGTATTGAGTTTCAAAACGTTGTTAAACTATAGTATCCCGTAGTATATGTGAGTGAGTGATACCGAAACTTAATATTATCCGATAACATATCTAATTTTTTTTTTGAGTGCCATGGTTAATCTTGTGAGGTTACTGGCAGTTTGCCCCTCTGTTACCTTAACACAGACAACGGAATGGTCAAGACATTGGGAAAATTAAACAAATTGGGAGTAATTGACTTCTATAAGTGAACCATTAAACCAAATTGATGGTGCTATGTGTTTTTTATAGTTTCTTTGAATTTGAGCTGCATCATGCGCGGCATTGTCCAACTTACTAAACAATTATTGCTTACCCCAACTTATACTGGCATTCCTAAACTATGCTCTTAAAATTATCAATGTGTTTAATTTTAGTTTTACGCCATCATTAGTTATTAGCTTAGTGGAGGCAACAGTCATGTTGACAGGTTTTGGTAATATGGTTTAAGGTTACTCTAAATCTTACTTATTACCGTTGTAATTTACAACGGAGGGATGATATGCACTATCATCCCCCAAAATAGCATTGGTTTAAATAGCTTTATATTCCCGTTGTATACTTGCATTGTAAGTTGCACCTATAGGTCTTTGTCAATTGACCAGGGGCATGGGCGTAGCTAGAATTGCTAGAGTATATAGGGTCGATTTTAAATTTTTAATAGCTAGAATTGTTTGATATTATGAAGTCTTGGATGAATTTAACAATGAAGAACGTCAACTGTCGGATAAGTCGTCTTATTTAACAAAAACTTCAGTATCAAGATATTAACTTTGAGCATGTCCTATTTGCCTTTTTGCTGGTAAATTACTCTATTTTAGCTGGTAAATTAGCCCTATATTTTAACTTATCTTCTAGCATTAATTTGATTTATCCTTAAACTTGTAACACACATTGATTCCATCACCGTACAATAAAGAGCTGATTATCCTTAAATTATTTTTTATTTAAATACAGTAATTGATTTAATTACTCATCAAATAAGACACTCCTCCCTGACAGGTCAGTAACCATTACTTTCAGCCATTATACTACTGCTACTAAACAAGTGTCAGAGTACAGCTTAGGAAGTTAGGAGAGAAAATCCAGAAAGAGGTAAATCTTGTTTGTTACTCTTCCCACTTTACCCTAATTCCTATATGAGACGGTCTTACGAGTTACGACTATTTCATTACTCGTATGACTTTTATGAGGCCTTTCATACGGAGTATTAGAGATAGTTGTTTGTTACTGCTAGTAGTTTTCAGTGAATTTCGTGTGTTGTCTCATAGTATCTTATTTGAAACGGTCTTCTCGAAAGATTTATTCTTTTTTATTACTTCATATGACTTTTGTGAGGCCTCTCACATCAGAGATACTTTGTTCATTTTCAGTGAATTCCATGTATCATCTCCTAATATCTTATTAAGACAATTTTGTAGGAGACTCTCTCTTGCAATTCTTTGTATAGATTTTAACCATGATGTGAAAATACTCTCATTTACCACTTTGGTTTTCTACTAGCTCTTGACATCTTTGAGGGTTCTCTATTTTCGGTAGTTATTGCATCGACTATTGTATGATACCATGGAAGAAAGTGACCATTTTATAAAAAACGGTGACTACTTTAAAAACTAGCCAATTTTATAATAAAAAATGAGAATTTGTGTTCTAACATAAAATTGTCACTTTTTGTATTGTCGTACGCTCCCTTTTCGTTTTTCACTCTCCCTTTTCTGTTTTCGCATTTTAAGGTGTGCGTTTACCCATTAACGATTCTAAACGATGAGTCATGTCAGCCGACCCCAAATCATTTTGGAATTAAGGCTCTGATGTTGTTGTTGTTGTTGTTGTTGTTTGTATCGTCGTACAGGTGGTTGACTGCCATAAGGTATTATTTGCGATATAATTTGCGCAGAATAACTAAATAGCTAAATAAATATGGGGTACATATAGGAATCTTTCCAGTTATGTTACTGTTCATATACTTAAATGTAGTTTATTATGGTCAGATTTCTTGAATTCTATGAAAATGACTGTACACTGTTACCATTTACAGAGACTGATGGTGTTAACATGGAGATGATAATAATGTCAAATGTCCAAAACTCCCGTAAAACTTGTGAGAAAATTCAATTTTTGTACAACTCGACAATACCCTCTTCAATTGGGGTATGTATTTCGTATTCACGTTGCTTTCATGCATTTGGGTCTCAATTTGTCCATGGACCAAATTTTCTGCATTTGGAAGGGAGAAAAATTACTCTCGAGTGGCTGAATTAGGGTAAGATTATTGGTAGTCTTGAGACAAGACTTTGATAAGTCTTAAGACAAGACTCACTCAAGACCAGGGTTTTAAATAGCGGTATCGGTCGCGATCGCAGTCGCGGAATCGTCCCCGACTCGTCTGTCGCGCTCTGAATCGCTGTTATCTCGGTGATATTTATTTTACAAGCTTTTGTAGATATTTCATCATCTATTGACTATTTCKTATAAAGTTAAGATTAATTCTACTTAGGATAACTAATTTGGYCAATGTTATACAGTTTCTAAGAGCTTTTCATTAAAAAACTTGGTCCGTACAAGTTATAACTCGTTCATATCGGGTTCATCGC
>VHZZ01000312.1:146096-169877 GCA_009801015.1 Silene noctiflora
TTTTGCCAGGTCTAATGGCAATATCTCTATCTAGTGATTAAGACGAAGGTATTGCCAATAATAGGTCACATATTCGAATCCTTCGTCCTTCTATTGTAACATAAGTTCTCGTCGAAGGACATATACTCCGTCACATGCTGAAAACGGATAATGTGCCTCTCACAATATGCAAGTGACACTAACCATGGAGTGTGGAGTGCTCCATTGCCCTCTCACTTGCCTTACTGTGAAAGAGACACTATTCATTTTTAGTTTGTGACGGATAGTGTCACTTGTATATTGTGAGACATTTTGCTATTGTAATGTGATGACTCATAATAAGGCAAGTAGGAGGGCAAGTGAGGGAGAAATTGAACACTCCATGGATAGTGTCACTTGAATATTGTGAGAGGGGCACTATTCGTTTTCAGCTTGTGACTGATAGTACCCGTCTTCGGTGAGAATTTGGGTTTTTCTGGGGGTATAAAATACAAGAGAATTTCAATTACTTGGCAGAGAGGGCTAAGATAAGTAAGATAGCATCTAGTCACGTGAATGGGCCACTGCACGTGAGCTTGTAGTGTGCGTGACCATTTCCTGACCCAACATCTCGTCATCCTGTGGCCCTCTTTCAGTCAGGTTTTTTCAGCCTCTTGTTTCTAACCTTTTATTAAAAATAAATAAAATGAGTAAATAAATTTCTTGAGATATAAAATAAATAAATAAATTGTTGGTGAAGACTGTAATCTACATTTGAATTCAAGGTATGATTATTTAGAGAGTTATTATTATCTCGGATTATTCACTAATCACTTACGAGTATTTTTTAAGTGAAATGATAACGCTGAAGAAAAAATGTATTTCTGCCACTCGTTATATGAGAAAGAGTAATTACGAGTATTTTGCATGTTTGAGACTTGAGCACGAGCCAACTCGCCTAGATGACATTTTCACGTGTGGACAATGGATATTTTCGGTATGTTGTGTATCATATTATTCACATATTCTGATAATATTTTTAATGAGAAATTCGAAGATAGATTGATGTAACAAGCCATCGTATAACACAATCAATGAAAAAATTAAAATAGACGATTCTGTATGATCATTTTATTTTTCTCTACTAGGAAAAATCACTATCACACTTATTTTTCGCATTGAGCAAGATCGTTGACTATGATAATACGGTAAATCCTACCTCTGCCACTAACAATAAAGAAACAAATACCACTCGGTATTTCATGGGTTTCCCACCTTTCTGCTAATTTAATTACATTGGCTTCGACTAGAAGACAATAAGGAAACAAATACTACTCGGTATTAAATCTGTACCGTGACACGATAATAACTGCAACCAGTTAGCTACTTAGCTACAAGGCCTACAACTTACATTAATCAAAATCAACATTGCTATATGATGAACAACTCAATCAAAACACAACAATTTCTTGGATTAACGAGTCGAAAATATCTCGTTCAATCTCCGCAACAATGGCTTCACCGTCTTCTCCAAATCGCGGCATATCTTGTTCAACAAGTACATCAATGTCTTGCAGAGTTTTACAGTCTATACTTGTAAAACTTCTTATTCTTCTGCACAATATTTTCACCAGTTGTAACCCATTTATCTGCAGATTATTCGGCTTTAATAATATATCAGCTAAAATTTCATCCACCAGATGAAAAATTAACTTCCGGTTAATATCAGACGGTAAATGATCAATATTTACTGAGGTAAAATACCAAGAAGCTTCAAGATTATGGTAAATTGTTGGGTCTAATGGGTGTAAAGGTGAAAACCATTTGGTTAAAGAGATTGGTTTGTCACTGTAATTATTAATTCCAGTACATTTCAGTATTTTACTGATGTACTGGAATTCCGCGATAGAGGTAGATGTTGATGTTGATGTTGATGTTGTCGTCTTCTCGTGGTTGACGGGATTATGATGGGCTGCTTCTTGTTGTTGTACTGTTGCGTTTGTCCGTCTACCCGGTCTACGAGATAACTGTTTGGCATTGTTGTTGTTGGTGGTGGTGGTTGTAATTTGAGCCTTTGCCGAGCCCTACAACAATAATAACGACATTAAAGAGACGGTTTTTTACCAGCACACAAGTCTTGTATAAAACCGTTTTACCTGTTTCTCAAGCAATTTTTTCGGAGAAGGTTGTACATAAGATGAATCCTTCTTAAGAGGGACAATTGAAGGGACTGTACTATGAACGAGCTCTTTCGACAATGGCGTCTTCTTACATTTCTTCTCCGTACCCAAATTATTACCTCTGGTTGAAGGCCGAACAAACAATTCATCGTCTTTCTTTGTCGACATTTTTAACCATGACTTCACTTCCGTCTTATCAATGGTAGGAACAATTTCTCGAACATTATCACATCTCGAAATTCTTGTTTTCTTGGTATTATCAGAACTTTTTATTAATCTCGACTTGTTTGGTTTAATGGGTTGTTTCTCAATCAAAAGATTATCGTCTTTCCTAAACTCGCTTTTCCCGATTCTGTTAGTAATATCAGCACCAAATGCTCTTCTACTGCTAACAGTTTCTGTCACTTGCTTCATAATCTGTTTAGCATAAAACCCAGAACTGTTATTATTCTCGTCCTCGTATCTTCTTCCGTCTCTTCTCCTGTTAATGGCAGAACATGACCGTCTAGACGATTCCATTTCCTTGACAATGTTGTTCTCCTTCTTAATCTGCAGTGATAACCGATGTTTGTCAACAACATTCGTCGACAAAGACAGCCTTCTTTGTAATGAAGTTGATGATTTTGGGGACTCTGGCAATGATGACCGGCCTAATCCCGACTGGACATCATTTTTTCCCGATCTTTTCCTTGGGGTTTTTGTAGTCCGGGTTGGTGGACTACGCGTTGATAGACGAGAAAACGATGAGGATGATCTTGGTGTACTCGTATTCGACTCTGGAAGTACATCAAGTCCCATGAGTCTTGCTACAATGGTTGGTGTCCTTGCTCCTGGTGCTGGAGAATCGATAGTTTCTAAAATTTCTTTTGTTTTGGTCTCCAGTTTCAGCCCTGTGTCTCTTCGATTCGTTTTTATTTGAATGTCCACCTGATTAACAATAACTAAACATTAACCATTTTAACCATAGAAATCGTAAAAATTAATGGATAATTTAAGCGAAGATTAATTACCGGAATGTTTAAATAAAATTGTTTCTCATCTTCTATATTAGACAAACTGTTTCTTGGTGCTTCTACACCTGATAATATCATACACAAACATCAAAATTTGCAAAAGTTTAATCAAATTTTAGTTAAAAAAGACGAGTCGGTCTCGTGTAATGGCAGTTTTACACTAATCTACGTTATATAAAAGCCAACTCTTTTAAAGACTTTTGATTGGCTGCTTAAATTAAGAAGATAAAAAAAAAATATTTTTAATGCATCATTAACTAAGTAAATTTAATAACTAAGGAATTAACCAACATAACTGAAATGAAAATTTTTAAAAAATCGGAAAAAAAAAATACCATAATATTTATACTATTAAATATGGTGTTTTTTTTAACATCGAAAATATCACATATTTATATTGATAAAAAAAATATTTAAAATCTAAAATATCACATACTTATATTGATAAAAAAAAAAAAAAAAAAAAATCACCATAATATTTTAAAAATAACGCGTGCATTTTTATGTACGGGTCTAAAACTAGTATAGTTGTAAAACGAATCCAAACACAACCCTATTATAGCAGTAAGTGGATTATACATCTGATGTAGTACATCAGATGTTATAGTTTCTGAGCATTTAGATAAAGTTTTCGAGTTTTGTTTTAAAAATTATGAGTTTTGTTATAAAGTTTATGAGTTCAT
This sequence comes from Silene noctiflora, assembly GCA_009801015.1. Lineage (NCBI taxonomy): Eukaryota > Viridiplantae > Streptophyta > Magnoliopsida > Caryophyllales > Caryophyllaceae > Silene > Silene noctiflora. The sequence continues at coordinate 149,931 of VHZZ01000312.1, forward strand.
TTACTTAAACATTAAACTCAAAAAATTATATTATAACTCAAAAACTTAACATATAAGCTCAGAAAAATTTGAGTTTTGACGATTTAAAACTAAAATGAAATTTATAAACTTTATAAAGCTCAAAGAAATTACGCAGAAACTCAAAAACTCACTAAGTGTGAGGTAGTACATCAGATGTATAATCCTTTTTCTCCTATTGCAGTGAGTAAAAGTGGTTATCGGAGGATCCATTTACGATAATTTTATGTAAAACCGTCTGCTATTTACCTTTTGTAGGAGTACGTTCATCATCATCTGGTGGAAAAGAGCTATTTTGAGAATGCAAACAAACATGAAAACGATGAAAATCAAACAAATGAAACAGAGCATTCATACATCCTCCTGAAGCCACCGTAGCAGCCGTTACTCGCGGCCTTACCGACTTCTTTTCTCGGCCACCACGGTCGCTTTTTATCCTTCCGGCTTTCTTGCTGGAGGACTTACTACCCCAGTTAAAGTACCATTCCCTGCCCATAATTAATCTTGTAAATTCTAAAAATTGTAATTTTACAAATTACAGATAATGAGTTAATGACTGATAAATAAATCTCATTATTTACTCGATTCTTTTCGTCGAAAATTTAGCAATTTTTTGAATTTTGCACTTGAAGAATATATGGGTAGTATTTTTGAGAGGGAGAAATGGTTGATAGAGGAGGGAGTTTAAGAGTATGTAGGTTATAGACTATGGAGTATGGAATATAGTCTAATTATGTTACACAACAAATTATACTATGAGACGGTTTTATGGTGCGGTTTTTGAATTTTTGGCATAATGAATGAGTAATACTAGTGTTAAATGGTTGATATAGAAGGGAATATAAGAGTAGACTTGGTGAAATTGATCCGACTCGAACTCGACCTGACACTCGAACTTAATATCCGAGCTTGACCCGAACCCGAATTGATCTGATCCAGTATAACCCGACCTGAATTTTTATGGTTACAAACTGATTATTATTCACAAATAACTTGATAATAGTTGATCCGAAAATGACCCGAGCTTGAAATGGCCGAAGCCGATCCGAACCCGACCCGAAGTTTGTTGACCGACCCGATTGACCGGTTTGCCAGGTTTATATAAGAGTATATAGTTTATAGACTATAGAGCAATGGAGTATATAATCTAATAATGTTAGACTGTAAATTATACTATGAGACTGTTGTATGATGCGACCACGTAATTATATGACCAAAGTGTATTGCTTGTGACGGACACTATCCGTCACAAGCTGAAGACGGATAACGTTCCTCTCACAATAAGGCAAGTAAGGGAGAAATGAAGCATCTTATGGATAGTGTCACTTGCATACTTACATATTGTGAAAGGGAATTATCCGTCTTCAGCGTGTCCGTCTTCAATTGTTATATGTGAGACTTGTGAATGTGAGTTAGTTGGATCTGTTAGACTATTTTGTAATTATATGACAAACACTCACTCCCAAGCACAAAGACCAACAACCTCTTATACTTACTTTCTCTATACTTTGGAATTTGAATGTGAATTATGTGATTCAATTATTATTACACAAATTCTCGTTTGTCACGGAAGGTATCCGTCACAAGCTTGTGACAGATACCATGACGGATACCATTTTGTCTCACAAAATGTCCATGAGAGGAGAGAGGAAAGCAAGTGGGGGGTGCCTCCACCTTGTCCCTCTATTCGTTTTGTGAGTGACATTACCCGTCGCAAGGATCCGACCCGTCGCAAGGGAGACTTGCTGTTATTATTATAACAATTATTATTATAACAATTTCAGAAGTTTGCTGACAAGTAGTATGGTTTTTTTTTTTTTTTTTTTTTTTTTTTTTTGCATTCAAAAAGGTAAATTAATTATATATTTTTAATTTTGGGATTTGGTAAATTTTATTATAGGACCACCCTATAGATTTCTCTTAGATATGCCTTTTAATGCATTCAAAAATTTATGTGCATGAATGTGATAAAAAAAATTATTTTTCTTTTTTCTTTTTATATAGGATTAATATAAATATATATAGATTGGAATAAGGGATATTTGAGGAATTTTCCGTACAAAATTCTGAAAAATTGAAATCAAGTTCTAATTAATTGAGTATTAAACATGCATATGGAGTATTTGATATGTTTTTTACGAAATATTTAACATTGTCCGTCGTAAATAAGCTTTGATTGAGTGCAATGAAATGTTCAGCTTTGTCCAAAATAAAGTGTTGAAGTGTTGTGTTACTTGTGTAGATCCCGTGCGAAAGCGCGGATTTTTTAGATAAAAACGTAAGAAAATTTGATAATAATTATATTTATTCCATTTTTAAAAGGGTAGAGAATTTGCTTTGTTCGTATAAAAGCTAAATAATAATTTATAAAAAATTGTGACCATAATTACAACTAATATTTATGGTCTATGATTTATTAGGAATTAAATATTGTATAAGACTAAATATAGATAGTGAGCTCAATTAATTAGAACTAGTATAGATCCCGCGCAATGCGCGGTATATATAGAGTATTTATTTTTTAGGGTATTATTTATAATGGAAAACTAAAGTTATGAAAGGTGTATTTTTATGAAATATATATTTTTCTTACCATAAAACTAAGGATTTTATTTTATAAATTTTCTCCAATTATTTTAATGAATTTTTTTTGTCACAAAATTAATGGTATGTATGTGTCAAGTTATTCTCCAAAGTTATAATTATTGCATTTAATGAAAAATTTACAAACTTATAGTTTATATTTTAACATCAATTTTATTTTATTTTGATTAAAAAATCATAATTTTGAATTTATTTATAAGATTAAAGTTTTAATTATAAGATTATATTTTAATGAAAAGATAATAGTTTAAAGATTGAAAGTTTTACTCGTTTCTTTATTTAAATAGAAGCATTTGGAGGGAAAAACTAAGAGAATTTTTATTCTCTTAGTAGTAAGAGATATGCAAATATTTTATAGAAGAGTGTCAAATAGGCGGGAAAATTAAGCGGGAAAATTTAGAGCTTTGTTAATCTTTTAGTATATAGGGGATGTTGGACGCTACAAATATCTGACATGTAATTAAAGTGAAGTGTCATAGTAACATACATTATAATCGAGCAAAATTGTACCTTTGAAATGCCCAATGTAATTCAAATTTGAGCTCCTATACCGACCTTAATTATTATCTCTCTAATTAAGAGCTTAATGGAAGTGTTGCTAGGGATCCGTAAACATAATTATCTCTCTAATTACGGTCATAATGACGTACTTATCCATTAATTAAAATATTTGTGTTGTACTATGCTAGATTAACTAACCCATGCTTAATTAAAATAATAATTTTGTGGATCAAAGTTTAGATTAGTGTTTGTACAAATACATTGATTGAACCAAAATGATATGGTGTCCCAATAACAACCACCTTATTATCTTAAATTCAAGCCATTCCTCTTGGGAAGAGATAAGGGCACAAGACACGATTTTTCTTTTTTGGTTCAAATGAGCGCACTAAGTCGCGGGTAAGAATCGAATCTTCAAATTCATGGTTGGGGTAAGAGAGCTCTCGCCATTTAAGCTAACTCTTGTTCTTTATAAGGCACGATTGAGGTGTACGATTTAAATGGATCATAAATAAGTTATCGGACCTTGGGTAAGACCTAAGAAATAAGAAAATGATATAATGGTGGGTTTGATTTTTGTATAACTCTCGACTCGATCCATAGATAACTAACTTAAGTAACAAAACTTGTTTAAATGAGCAATTTGTGAGTCTGTAACTAGAGGTGGCTATGGGAAGAGGGCGAGCGGGTGGGTTTCAGGTCAGTCTACTTGACCCGCCCGTCCTGACTCGAGGAGAGGAGTACTATGCTCACGCTAGGTGTTCATCAACTTGGTTAGGATCAGATTGAATCATACTTTATTTGGTTCGGTCTAACATTTTACCCTTTTTTGGTATTTAGTCCAGAAGTTTGGTCTAGTTCAAACCAATGAACGCTCTTTTTTCAAATATGCAATAACGGTAAATGAACCCTAAATTTCTTGAAAGTGGACATACAAAATCTGCTAGAGTTTCGATTTGAGTAGGGCTGTCCGTTGTGTTGGATTGAAATTTTCTTTTTTAAGTTTTTGATTGGCCAAAGTTTGGCCACTTCAAGGGAAATCGACCCTGATTTGGAACGACTAAGGGACGGGATCACGGGCTGTTCAAGCTGGTTAACAGGTTTGGCGAGCCATTGAAAAGGCTTAGTGGTTCGGTCAGGCGGGCCCTTAATCTACTCATATTGTAAATGATCAAACTCGTAATCATTTACAATACTAATTGTTAAATACTTTGTTGTTAATAAGTAATTTTACGACAATTTATTATGTCAGTTTTTACGATTAAATAATTCAAAAATAACGATATTGAAGAAACGACCCATTTCTAATCAATCCAAATTTAAAATATCCCGATTTAAATCCAATCCAAGATATATAACAAACCCGTTAACGTGATCTAAATCCGACCCAAATAACTCGATTACCAGGAAAACATGATGCAAATTGGATCCAATTCTTTGAAATTGGGACACCCGTTCATAGAATTAGGAAAGTTTAGAGAGAGAAAGGGGAAAATGGAATGGCCTCAAATCAAACCCAAGAAAAACCTTGAATTCAATCGTCTCAAATCCAATGATCTTATCACTGTAATTTCTCTCCTTTTAATTTTTTAATTGCTGTTTGTTAATTTCTTTTTCTGGGTAATTATGCATTTATGTTGGATTTCAAATTAATTAGCTGCAAATTGCAAATTGAATAATGGGTTTATGTATTTGTTGCTGTTGATCATAAGTATACTTAGGAAAATATTTTGGTCTGAAAATTTTTGATGATTTGATGGGTAAGATGAAGGTTAAATTTTGCTAAATTAAGGTTAATTTGCTGTAGAGGGGTAATTTTTGAGCTCAAAGATGAAAACTTTCTGATTTTGGTGGATAAATATATGCATATAATCTTATGTCAAGCATGGGGATGGGTTCTTCGCGGCTGAATGAAGCTGAGCTGAATTGAATTGAGCTAAACTAGGTTGAAGTCAGCTGAGCCGAAAAGAACACGGCCTTAGAGGTGTAAGTTTGTGATGGAAATGGAGGTTTGAAATTAAGCCGAAAAGAACACGGCCTTAGAGGTGTAAGTTTGTGATGGAAATGGAGGTTTTAATCTCTTTTAAAGAATGAGGATGTTGCAAATGTGTAATCCTGATTAAATATGGTATTCATACCATGCTTTATAATTCGGGTTACTGGGAGTCTTGATCCCGAACCAAGTATCCCATTCCATTTGTATTGTCTCCGAGTTTGGTATTCAACTTTGATCTCCGCTTTCTCACAATATACAATGCTTACTAGTTACTACTTTTGTAGAAGGATTTTATGAGATGGTTGTTTTCATAAATATAATATGACGGATTTGATGTTGCGCCTCTGCGTAAATTTAGAGAGATTAATGGTCATAGTTGACCATCAAAGTTGAATGAAGATAGTATACTAGTGTGATGAGGTAGTTCGACACTTTTAGGAGAGTTTGTAAGACATTTAGTATTATATCAAATGATTTTAAGTCTTATTTGTCGAACCACTTTCCACTGTACTAAAAAAATGGAATATTTCAAATGTAGAAGCGTATTTTTGCTTTGAAGTTGTGTACTGTGTCCCTGCACCCATATCCTCATTTAAGGACAAGGTCTCCGTGTCTCAAAATTTTAGTCATGCCGAATTTGACACTTGTAAGTTCCCGAGTTAGTGTAACATAGGTAGCATATACTCCGTATATTTTAGGAGTGATTGCTTAAATGATGTCCAACAAGGCAACTAGTATTGGAGGGAACAATGAATAGACTGGGGTTATGTTGGAGAATAACACGGCTCTTGATAATATCGGTGTATGTGGTTGCCCTTCCTGTAAATGTTGCCATGTTGGATTGTACTTCCGGTGCATTAGCCTTACATGATACATCCGATATCCACTATTTTATGGCTGGGTGGTGTTCTAAAATTAGATGTTTTTCATGATGTACTGCGAGAATATCAACGATCGGAGTACTTGAATGCTGAAAGTGTTCAGTAACTTGCCCGTTTGATGTGGTTTCAAGTCGAACACATTTTTTGAATTAAGGAATCTCTCTAGGGATTAAATTATTGATTTACGACAGTGTTATATATTTATATCTAAGTCTTAAGATATCCAGGTACCCAACTGCTTATCATCTGTTGAGTCCAAGGCCTTTATCAAAGTTGCAGAATCACTCGGTTTTGTGCACCAAGGTAGTCTTGGGCCAGCTAAAGGTGAAGCATATAGAGACAATGATCGAATCTCTGTCAATAACTCCTCGCTTGCTGATTTAATATGGGGATCTGGACTTAACAAACTATTCGACAACATAAAATTACGAGGGAAAGTTGCTGTCGGACTGAATCCAAATATCAGATTTTACAGGTTTGTTTGTTGGTCACTCGTAATTAATTAGGAAATATAATCATTTAAGATAGAAGTCTTGCTGAAGTAGTTTACATAGATTGACCTCTCCAGTATTAGATTTTACAATTGTTTTTATCTTTTTAATTTCTTTATTAGAAGATAGACGAAAGTAAAACCTCTCATTTACTGTCAGATACAAGGCTGGTCAGCGTTTTGGGCGTCACATTGACGAAAGTGTAGATCTTGGTGATGGGAAATACACATACTATACACTTCTAATATATCTAAGTGGCGGCTCCAAATCCAAAAGCAAAAGTAACGGCAAGAGTTCTAGTGATGCAGAGCCTCTTGTTGGAGGTGAAACCGTGTTCTATGGATCAAGAAATAGTGTGGTGGCGGAGGTTTGTACCCTTCTTAATTTATTTTTTGATGGGCGTTTCTCTTCATATGCATCCTTTGTCGATAATTCATCTTGAAAATTTTTCATACTACCTCCATCCAGCAAATTTCTTATAACGTCATCTTTGACTATAAGTTTTCCCAGATAAACGCAGAGACAATTTAAAATCGTGAAATGTTAAGTCTTAAAACAATTTTTCGGCACCATTATATGAACAATCCGTATCTATTGTATATCATGAGGAAATTTCGGTCAAAGTTGACATTTTTTAACAAAGTCAAATGAAGACAATATAAATGGGACGAAGAGATTATTTTAATAAATTATATTTGGCTAACCAAATGGTTCGAAATGCAGGTAGCTCCTGAAGAGGGGATGGCACTAGTTCATATCCATGGGGATAAATGTATGTTGCATGAAGCCCGGAATGTCACGAAAGGGGTCAAGTATGTCCTTCGGTCAGATGTCATTTTCGCTAAAGCTTCCTAATTATGGTATCAATTGTTATTATCCGAGAATTATTTGCGTCTATACATTGCCTTCTGAAATTTTGATTTACAGTGTAAATTGTTGAGCAAATCCTGGTACTATAATGAAAAATCTGATTTACAGTGTAAACTGAAAATTCCCGTTCATTCCCGAAGATCTTTTGCTTCGACAGTCTTTCATTTCTTTTGGAGTCGACATATTGTAACCGTAGTTAGACGGCTCTCACATCCGATTAAATAGTGAAATAAAAAAAGTAGGTTGTGAGAGGTCGTAAGTCAAGACGGTCTTAAGCAAGACCAACTGTATGAAATAAGGTATATAAGTAGTCTGTAATATGTACTCTGTTATAGTTCCGAGATAGGCAAGTTTATAAATACAACGGTTTCATATAAGTTTTTGTATTCTATCTACGCGATAGGTTAAATGCAAAGATAGTGATTAATGAGTGATTAATTCTTAAATCACATAATAATAAAAATAATATACAGTAGTTTAATTACCCTGCAATAATTTATAGTACTATTATCTCAACAAACATAGGGCCTAAAGAACTTACCCTGTTTCGCTCTTTCCGTTTCTCCCCTTCAATGTCGCGCTATTTCTGTGTGTCAATGGCATGATGATTGATGATACTCAATTCACAGATCTACAATGCCTTCTAACTTCTCCATGGTGATTTACGCCATTATTTCCGAGTTTCACCATAGACGTGGCAAAGTCCGTGAAGAACAATTCCGTATATTTAGCATATGACTCGACTAAATACTTGGTTCTGTGATCATTGTACAATGCTTGATCTGAGCCTAGTATACCCTTTCCTGCTATGAGTCTCTTATAGTAATCGTTGTCGAATATCTTTGAGGTAGAGTCGAGAGAATACCCTGCGTTATGGTCCTCGTTATGCTTCGGACATTTCATTCGAAGAATGTGAGCAAACCAAATATCCATAGTCGGGTCGATGTCGTATTTGTGGCTAAAATGTCTGAGTCGAGATTGGAAGGACGCGCAGTGAGCCGTGCCTAGGGAATGCGCCCCAGAGAGCGCTACTAAATCTTTCGTGCTTAGTCTTCTTTCGGAGAAGCTATGAATTAGTTCCGTCACGTTTATGGATGGTCTTGGTAGGTCAAATGTATCGAATGCATTGGATCTTCTTCCATCTTTTCTCCCTTTGAGAACTTTCCAGTACGGTCCTCCACTCTGATAAATGTTAAAAATACGATAAAAGACCGTCTAACAATAAGTTCATTGTCGACAACCCAGTTACTCAATTTTAACAGTGTATATCGAGTATTACTGGTTTGACAACGAATGAAGTTCTAAAAGAAAGCGGTTTGTCTGAGATTCATTACCAAGTGAACCGCGTCTCTAGCTGCAATGGCGATTATATCAGCACAAGAGACCGTCTTAGGGCAAGCTTCTTCGAGCTTAGCTTTCGCATCATCTATCACATAATAAGCTCGGACTGACAAGTTTGCTGGACTATCTTTCTCGGCTGTGTTCTTGTGAGTCGAGTCTAAGAGAAGTGATGCATCACAACCCTAGATGATACTCAACGAGATGACGTTATCTTATTTTCCTGTCTTTAAACACACACAATCGTAAATGTACAAAAAGATGTAAGAGGAGGGACCGGGGACGTACCGTTATGAAACAATCATGAAAGAACAATCGGACGAGGCGAGCTGGGACTTTAGAATCATGCATTGCTGCATAAAAAACAGCATCTGCAATGATTTTTTCAGCTTCTGGACATGTTTCATCATAATAATCAGAATGAAGCCTTGCCTTTGTTTGTAAGACCGAAATGGCGATCAACATAAGAGAAAGAAAGCTGTGGTGTTTTTGTAGTAATTTAGCCATCAAGTGTTTCGAGTTCAAGAAGTCGGAATGGAATGCTGTTTTGTGCTTATAACTTCCAAGATGTTTTTCAAATTTAAGGAAATTTGTCATTAAATTATTATTATTAGGTGAAATTCATAGCTAAGGAACAAAGTTTGCAGGTTGCAGCTACTCATTTTATATCGAAATTATATTATTTTATTTTCCGACTTAGGATTAGTCTCTTAATTGTAGGATGAATTACGGAAGCATTTCTTCAAGACTACAGAAGGATGGTCGCAGACTCGCGGCCCTTTGTTCCGCCACTGGATTTATTCAAATATACTGTATATTGCAGACTGTTCAGTACGAGCACACAAATCGGTTCCTTCTGTTTCTAGTTGGGTCATGGTTATAGATTCATACTCCCTCCGTCTTTTTTAATAGTATTCTCCGTCTAATGTTTACGGTCATTTTTGGTATGGCAGGTTGATCTTTAACTTGCAGAAAAAAATTGAGAAGATTTATGAAATGTTGGAACTAGGACTCTATCTGTATATTCTTTCAGTCTTTCCGTCTTTGTCATTTGTTTACCTTTTGTGTTCATATGAACGGTATTTTAATCCAAGGTAAACAAATGAGTGAGACGGAGAGAGTACAATATAGATCAATCTAAACATTTCCACAGTATCTTTATTCATGAAAGATAAGAGTTTTTAACCAGCTAACATGCTGTCATATGACTGTAAAAAACTCAAAAAACTCGAGTAAAATCATAATTAGAACTCAACAGTGTTCTGATTCAATGCAGTATATCTCCATCTTTCTTTCTCAACAAAATCTGCATCCAAGAACTGAGCTATGAACACCCATAACCTATAAGCATCTGCAAAATTTGCTATGAACCCGAATGCAGCCGTCACTACTCTTATGCCGAGATCACCCTTTTCTTTCTTTCTGTTCCCTGAACTTTCCTTTGCTTCGAATCTACGCTTCTCGAGTACTACACTCTTCTCATTCGCGTACTTATCAGGAAACCAAATGTGGTGTAGAAAACTGTAACTTAGCGATATACTCTTTCTGTCAGCAAGTTTCTGTATTAGAATTGGCTCTACTTTTTCACCTTTCCAATCGAAAACATTGAAGGCCAAGGCAGGTCCTCTGTCGAACTTAATCTTAGGCCCGTATATTCTGACTAAGGGAACTCTAGCATCAACATTTGGATGTTGGAGCTTCGACAACGCTTGTATTAGCCAGTTGACGAGATACCGGCTCCTGCTATTCACCAGTGACAAACCTACAGAATCAACATGATCCAAACACCTACATTCTACTTCAGAATTCCTCTTTCGGATATTCCTTGCAGATTGTTTCTCGAAAACATTCTCAAGTTCTTCGATTTCAGAGGGTTTATTTCCTTTTTGTCGTACGCACATACCCTTTATTCTCATGGGTAGTTTCTCAAAAACATTCTCCAATTCTTCGATTTCAATCCGTTTCTCTCCATTTTGTTTCTCGAAAACATTCTGTAACTGTTTGATTTCGTAAGGGCTCTCCTCGCTTCTTTGTGTGCTCGTACCCTTGTTTATCCCCGAAGTAGAGGTCTCCCCATGTTCCCACTTTGATGTAAAGGAACTAAACGAAGAACCGAGTTCATTTTCTAGCTCAATCTCATCATTTTCGACATTAGAAGATTCATCAGTCATGTAAAACAGCTTTTTTGCTGAAATAATGCTAACAATTCCTGCAGTACAATCTTCCAGGATCGAAACAGCCGATTTCTTGACAAATAAACACCCAAACCCTGATGGGTTTTCCCCAAAAACCTTGTAAAATGAACAAATCAGAAAATCAGGCTGAAAAATCGACAGTCCGAGGCTATCCATGTCTTTCGGACCCACTGCACACGCATCCAGCAACACATGCCAACCGTGTTCCTGAGCTACCTTCATCCATTGATACGAGTACCTCGCTCCACTCACTCTCGACTGAAGTTGAAACACAAATAACCCTTTTCCTCTCTTGCAACTTCCTATTTTCTTACTAGTGATCATACTTCTCAATTTCGAGGCGTGAATTTTCAGTTTAGGCCAAGTAAACTCTGCTGCCATCGAATTTGCACCTCTTTTTTCCGAGGTACTGATCATTGTGTCGATAGCCTCAGTGTCATGATCGTAAACCGTCAGTAATTTCTTACATGACCCAAATGGGTATGATTCTGCTAGTAATTTAAATGCTGATGTTCGATTCGCTGTCAAAATCAGAGAATAATCATCTTCAGAAATATTCAGGAATTCTCGTATCCTGTTTTTGATCGCCATTTCTAAATTCGACTCATTCCCACCTTCTGTAAGCTGCTGCGTGAGGTTCACGGACTTGTACGACAAATGGAAAACCGGGAAATCAGAACTATGAGGCGGTACTTGAGGCGGAGATGTTGCAGTTGAAGCAAATGGATATGTTTGAGACAACTGATTATGAAGCTGTGAAAACGAGTACAACCCAATGCCAATATAATCAAGACAAACTTGATTCGAGAGGGAAAGATTGTAATACTCGCGTGTTCTAATTTCGTCGATTTTGTATGTTTCAGTGTACTGTGGATATGCTCTGATAAACTGAGCAAATGCTTCTTGTAAACCAGGCAAAGAATCCGGGTTGTTAAAGTCGGTATTTGGGAAAAGAGAGGTAGAGGTGGTATCGGCGAAATTCCTACGTGCTTCGACCCGTGAATTTACGGGTGTTTTTGACACGGTGGCGGGTTTTTCGGGTTCGTTTAAGGTGAATAATGGAGCAGGATAGCAACCATTGAAGCATAATTGGGTGACTTCCCTTGTAGAAGGTGATTGCATTCTTTTGTGTTTTGCTTCAATTTTTGTGTGTTTTGTTTTGTTGATTTGTGCTCTTTATATTTTGGTTGTGTATGTTGGAGGATTGTTTCTTTGTCTATTTTTGAATGAAGCCTAAAGATATTTCGCAAATACGTATATAAGACGGTTTTACACAAGTATAGGTAAAACAGGTTGGTTATAACTGCTTTCAATTAATATGAATCATGATTGCGTAAAACTGTAAAAGCGCCTTATATGTGACTAACCGAAGATATTTAGTATTTTTACTCCTTCCAATTCAGATCAAATTTTTGTATATTATTATGTGATTTTTTTTTTAGAAAAGTGAGTAATTTAATCTGGATTAGAGCAGTATGTCACGAGATGATTCAAATAAATGTTTGTTTTCGTTTTAGACATAGTTTTTTTTATTGTAAACTGGGGTGTCCACCGTTGACAACAGTGTGTAATCCCTTCGCCACCGGTGCTCTCACGAAAAGGTAAACGGCTGACTAAAGAGTTTGTTCCATTTTCATGAGCAGGGATCGAACCCTTAACCTGTACTAGTATGCAGTTGTTTTGAATCGGTTTAAGTTTTAACTTTTCATTATTATTGAAAAATTGTGTATTAAATCTCGGTCTCTTATAGATAGATCCTGAATTATATTTTCATTTATTAGCTTACAAATATACGAGAAATACATTATAAATTTACCGTTTTTCCCATATTTAAGACCGATTAATTATAAAAGTTTCATTTTCTTAGAGTCAATATTAAGATTGAGAATTTTATATAATTTGGAATAATGATGAAAAATCAAGAATAACGTATGGTTTGGTTTAAAGATATCGTTTTCATGAAGGAAATTCCTTAGATTGGAAGTATTTTAAAGGTATGGACAACCCTACTTTAATTAAAAATACAAAGCGTCTTGCTTGTGACGGACACTATCCGTCACAAGTTGAAGACGGATAGTACCTCTCTCACAATATGCAAGTGGCACGAAACATGGATGCTCCATTTCCCACCCACTTGTCCTCTCACTTACTTTATTGTGAGAGGAACACTATCCGTCTTCAGCTAGCGTCCGTCACAAACAAGACGCTTTGTAAAAATAATGGTAATAAGGTATGGAGAGCACCACCTTAAAAGCATTAATTGGACAAAGGCTCTTATTATGGGGCATACTATCATGACCTTTAACTTGCTTTTTTTTTGTCTTTCTAGCTACATTTGTGGACCTTGACTAGTCTCTCAAAATTGGTTTTCATACGTTGTGACGGGTTATAAATTGTGATTAAAAATAATTATTTTATAATAAAAAAGTAACTAATTATAAATTTTTATTTTAGTAGATAATGGTGATATTTTATTGTTAAATAATTAATTTTTTCATCACAAGCTTATAAGTTATAACGCGTCACAAATGAAAATTTGCGTTCAGGAATTCTACTTCATCAATCATGAACAATGCCAAGTGTCATGCTTATTCTTGCTCCATTTAAATATATTGATTGAGTTAATTTTGTATAAAACGATTTTATGTAAAATAAGATTAAATTTATGTTTGTATATCTCTAGCAAACAAATTGGTAATATGCAATTTCTTTTGTAAGGGTATTAAAGTCAAATAAAAAGTGATTTTATACAAATTCTTTTTTAAGGTTATCTTAAATAATAATTTGTAAATTTAATTGTGCTTTTTATTTCACTTTATTTATCCGTGTTTTTAAAACTAGGAGAAATAGTGAAATATACTTCGCATGTAGGATTTAGTGTAATATAATTATTTTCAAAACATTTGGAGAAACAAAGTAAAAACTATTTCGTGTTTGGTATAAATACCCTTGTTAGATGAGAAAATTGATTGATTAAGCTAAAAACAATTTAATCCAAAGGACATAATTACTTCCACATTATCAAACAACTATATTAAACAAATTGTATTTTCTCAACCGATTTTATATTAACAATTCATTGGTTAAAGGTATTGTAAACTGTAAACCACACACATCGATATATATGTGCAAACATACTTCGAAAATACAATAATATTTGAGATGAAATTACGAACTAATTAAAATAGCTGATATCTACTAATTTTACAATTAGCAACATAATTTACTTATTATGCACTTTATAGTGATGGGTACAATAGCACTTAAAAGTAGAATTTATTTATCAGACAATTAATTGATATGACAAAGCGTCTTGTTTGTGACGGACACTATCTGTCATAAGCTGAAGACGGATAGTGCTCCTCTTACAATAAGGTAAGTGAAAGGGTAAGTGGGGGAGAAATGGAGCACCATATGAATAGTGCCACTTATATATTGTGAGAGGGCACTATTCATTTTCAGCTTATGACGAAATAGTGTCCGTCTTCGATCACAATTTGGGTTGATATGAAATGTGGTATGGTCATTAAAACTAATTATAGTGGCCGGCCTTACACCTTAATGGTGCCTCCATTATTTTCTTCTTTCCCATGTTTTTGGGTCTTGACTATTGACTATTGACTCTTGACTATTGACTCTTGACTCTTGATAGTAAGATTTACACTTACAAAGTTTGATTTTGTAGTTAGTGGTGATGACTCTAGTTCAAGACTAAGTCATACACAATCAAAAGTGTTGATTTCATTTAGTCATGATATATTAGTTTAAGACAAAGTCAGACGCCAAATTATTATTTAAGACGGGTATATTTGTCAAAGCTTAAAATGGGTTAAATACTTAAATATGACCATGTAAAAGAAACAAGACAAAAGCATAATTAATTGGGAAAATATAATATGATATTTGCTCCGTTTTATTATTAAGAAGAATACTTCTGTTTTTAGGAAAATTAGCTCAAGTCATACTCCCTTCGTCCCGATCAATAGTTATCTATTACTTTTACACAAAAAATTAAGTAAATATAGAATATTTTGTATGTAATAATGATTTTGGACCACCTAAATCACCTATCTTCCACTTGCATATGGAGAAAACCCACACAAATATGTAAAAATAGAAATAGATAACTACGGATAAATACACTCAAAAAAAGAAATAAATAACTATTAACCGACACGGATCGAGTACATGCCAAATTGTCAAGTGTTGACAAAAAAAAAAAAAAAAAAAAAAAAAAACCAACATGGGCCTTGAAAAAAAAAAAAAAAAAAACCCTTTGTGCTCATATTTTTGTTGGGCCTTGAAAGGACATTCTTGTGCTCAATTTGTATTGGGTCTACTTATAAAATTTATCTTTACTAGCTAACTTAGTACTTCCTCCGTCCCGGACTCCCGGTTATTATTGTCTTTAATTTCTTTGGACACTAGTTATAAAGGAAGTGAATCTTTCAAATAATTTTCAATGCATAATAGAAAATACAGTCATGAGGATTTTTTTTATTCGTCTTAATGAATACGTTGAGAGATTCAAAATTTTATAATTTTTACACTTATGTAAATAAAGATATTTACCAAATAAAATGAGCATCGACAAACGTGCAAAAGGCAAAGGAGAACAATTAATGGGGGACAGAGGGAGTATTCTATAGGAGTACTAATTAAAGTATTTTAATCACAGATTCGGAAGTATTTCGATTTAAGATGATTTATCCGCAAAAATAGATCCTATATGAAGTAACTCAGGCCGAAATTATCTATAACAACTTGCCATTTGGAATTGACCTGAAGGCTGGAGCGCAATATAACTCGGACTAAAACGAAATGTGTGGCAAATCCTAAATGAGTTGAGTTAAACTAGTACAGATCTCGCGCCATTGCGCGTTGTATAGAATTTTTATTTTTTTAGTGTATTAAATTTGCACAAAATAAATATTTAATATTTCTCTCTTTTGTGTGTTTTGTTTCAAATAATTGTTTCAAATATAGTATATAAATATTAATATTTTAATAAAATTCTTAAATCGTCTTTGAGCCAACAAGTCGATCCGTACGGGTTGGATTTCGACCCTAAATTAACGAGTTGTTTCAGGTCGGGGGGGGGAACGAATCGTGGGTCGAGTTTTTTCGGGTCTTGACTCTGGGAAAAACAGGTTGGGCGAGTCATGTCAAAATTTGACAAGTTAAGGTTTGATAATAAGCGTAATGAAAAGATAAACAAATAAAGTATCAACAAATTTTAAAACAAACCGTAAATTTCACGAGTTTAAAACTAGTTTGTGATAAACGAGTTTCGGATCTAAATTGGATACTCTTTAAAAATAGATGAATAAAAGAAAATAGGTATTTGTAGAATGGTTATTGGTTAATGATTGCTTTTAACCGTCCAAGCAGGTAAAGAAAATTCATCTCCATTCATCTTCCGTACTACTCGGTAATCGTAGTCTGCATTACTTGTCTTGCTTTGAACTAATCTCCTTCATGTTGTTTAACTCAGTATTTTCACATTTGCAGGAGAATTTTGAAATTTGCGACAGTGCACACCACCTGTTCGACGAAATTCCTCACTGAAAATGAACCCCGATTGCGAGGAAACGGTATTTGGGCAGCTGAATACTGTGGACAGGTTCTCAGATTTACCAGAGTTTATCGTACATCATATCATTTCTTTTTTGGATACGAGGGAGGCGTATAGAACTAGTATCTTGTCGAAAAGATGGGCTCATATTTCGGCTACAAACCCAATTATTGAGTTTCATTATTATTACAAGCCGAAATTCCCTCTCAGGTGTTGGCCATCTAAGGAAGTTTCTGCTAGATTATTAGGATATATAGATAGTAGAATGCAAAGATACGCTAAAGAAAACCTGCGTGTAAGGACGCTCAGACTTATATTTCCACATTCTAATTCTGATGAAGTGTTTAGCTGCGTTGTTGACGAAATAGAGTTATCTAGCAAATTAGATGAGATTTCTTGCAAAATTGATGAGTGGATTCGGATAGCTGTGCGCAATCAGGTCGCAAGACTTGATCTTGTTGGTCCTATTAGGTACCAATTGCCTGACATTTTGCTCTCCGCAAAATCTCTAAGACACCTTAATTGTATTAAAGTCAATATACCATATTACAACGGAGCCATAAATCTTGCATCTCTTCGGACTTTGGAATTATTATGTGTTAATGTGGAGGAACGTATGCTAAATCATATTATTAGTTCGTGCTCGTTCTTGAAGTGTTTGTCGGTTAAGAATTGCTCCGGCTTCAAAACTATTGTCATTCCTTCTTGTAGTCAAGTGAAGGAGCTTACTTTAAATTATTCTTTACCCAAAAATGGGACAATCATTCTTGAGATCTCGTGTCTTACGTGTTTTCAGTTCTCGGACATTTATGCTGGTCGTTGGCCAATTATGTCAAAACCTGGTTTGTTGAGAAATTTGAGGACATTAGATATCTTTTCTTCTGGTATTACGGACGAGGATCTTGGCAAACTACTACCTGAATTAGCCTCATTAGAGACTTTGCATTTAGTCAACTGTTGGAGGCTGACAATGATCAGGATTTCAAGTGTTCAACTAAAGCAAATTTACTTGGATGAATGCGATAGTTTGGTAAATATCGCGATTGATGCTCCAAGTTTGACGAAGTTCAAATATAAAGGGGACTTTGACCCTCATTGTATTATCACCATTAGTAGTCAAGCCAGTTGTGTTCTCTCTGTTCACACTCCACCGTACTGCCTAGATACTCAAGGATTTTTCATATTGAAAAAGCTAATGACAGGACTAAGAAGCTGCAGTGCTCTGAAAATTTCGCTTCCCGAAAATTATGATGAGGTATTGTATAATTGTTTAGAGCCTGAATGAATGTTTATATTAATTGTACTAACAAATTTTTATGGCTGTGTACTATGAAATCTGGAGGTGACGATATCAAATTTGATGAAGAAGAACTCGGAGATGTTAATCTTGGACCTCCACGCGATATCACAGAGCTGAAGCTAACCCTCCGAGATCAGAACCTCTCAAGATCATCTGTTTCAGCTTTTTTGAATGGTTTATTCTGGACGTGTTGCCCTGATATTATTTCTTTTCGATTTCTGTTAGAATACCCTGATTTGATGATCCAGGTATGTTCATGTCTTCATTTTCTACCATACTCTATGCTATTTAGTTGAACATGGTCTTCTTGGAATGTTGGTCATTTTCTGTAGTCGGAGCATGCAAATCGCAATTGTCTAAGTTGGTAATAAGTAACTCAAACTATGCCTGCTTAGAGTCTTGGTATATACATCAGCTAGCTATGTCTCACGGTCAGTCATACATTGAGCCGGAGTATTAAGTTTACCATTGCCTTAAGTTACATTTGAATGTTGTATCATTTTCGACTTGCTGACAGCTCTTTCTGCTACGGAGTATAAAGTGTTCTACCAAGCATTTTACGTAGTATCAGTAATGCTTTTAGCGTTTTATACCACACTCAGTTAGACATTTAGACCTGGCAAAAATCGAATTACCTTGTGTGTGTTTGCAGCTTTTCATGAGTGAACTAAAAGATATGGCAAATTGTTGGAGGCATCCTTTGAAACGGATTGAATTTCCAGATGCTAATTGCTCGAATATACTCGAGTCAGAGAAGGTTGATGTACAATTGAGATTGCATTGGTGAACTGCTTGGTGTGATGGGTGTTCTTGTGTTCAAGTTATGTTGGACCTTATAAGGACAGTCTACTAATTCCCAAAAAAGCCGTCGGCACATTAATTCAAATTATCGACAAATTTAATGAACAATTACCCCAATTATTTTTTCCATTAATTTGGGAGTATGTTGACGTGATATATTGATTATCGGGTGCATCCAAGATTTTTACTTCGGGTTGATTATGTGTTGTTGGTTACGAATTTTTGATCAATTTATTGTCTTCAAATCCCTTAAAAGGTTAAATTGTTTCTACTTTTTAGTGCATCCAAACTTAAAAAATTTTAAATTGATCAATTCTAAAATTTATCCAATCAACTTTATTGTTGAGTATAGATGTATAATATCTAATGAAAATTTAACTAAATCATTTGAATTTTTTTTTTTAAAAAAAAATTACTCGTGTTTATAGAGTGATTATTGGTTAAACCGTAATCCAGATTCCAGACCGTTTTTCTTATTTATATAAATACAGAAACATTTCGTGCAAATCTGTGCAGTCACGTTACCACAACTAAGTTTTTTTTTTTTTAAACATTAAATGCGGGACTCACGACAAAGATTAAGGAATTAATTAATAAAATTCCGTCTATGTTTATATTTTGTACGTAAATGATTACGTTTATAATTTGTACGTAAATATTAAAAAATAATGATGGTTTTTACATAAATATTAATATTAATAAATAACGATTTATGAATAATTTATATTACAATAAATAATAGCAAATTGCACCAATTGATACAAATACAATCCAAATTTTTACTACAACCAAAAAAATACACCGATTGATAACAAATCAAATTTTTACTAAAAAATTTAATACTAAATACAAAATGCAATTATAATTTCAACAAACCAGTCATTAGATCTACAAATTTCTACAGTTTATGATTAAAAATCCACATAAATAATTTTTGAAATACGATTCATAATAATAAAATTAATTAAATTTGCATAAAATGAGAAAGTGCCCGAAAAAGTTATTAAAGATGGAAAAAACTTATTAATAGAGTAATTTCCTAGAAAAATAAAAATAATAGAAAAAACATGTTGATGGAAACATGCATATGTTAAAAATTTCAGTTGAAAATGTGGGATTATTGTTTGTATAAGCCGGGGTGTTTAGATTTTCATATATTTTTCTACTGAGTGACAAAAGGCGGCGGAATGAGGATTAGTAAAAGAGAGCTTTGTGATACGAAGTATGAATCAAATTGGTATGTGTGTTTATAATGGGTGGGGAGTCTCCCTTGCAACGGGTTGGATCCTTGCGACGGGTAATGCCACTCACAAAACGAATAGGGGGACAAGGTGGGGGCACCCCCCACTTGCTTTCCTCTCTCCTCTCATGGGCATT
>VHZZ01000313.1:45693-58760 GCA_009801015.1 Silene noctiflora
TTTCTCTGTGGATCGACCCTTATTACCATATACTATCATTTTAGTTAAAGGTTATAAGTGTATAAATATTATCTTTGGGAGCATACGACTTCGGCACACCAATTGTCATTGTTTAGAAAATTTAGGTGAACAAATGCAGGTTTGGGTAAAATACATACTGTATATACCATGAACGGGAGTATTTTGGCGCACGGACAAGTGAGCTACCGTATGTTTTGAAAATTTGGGATAAAGGAGGTGTATATGCATGATCATGTAGTTTGAAAGTTTTATCCATTGATCGATCCAATCGTAAAGACCAAGCATAAACATACATTATTTTATCAAGTAATTAATTAACTTTATTGTTAAACTTTACCACATTCGTAATTCTTGTTCAAAATTATGTATTGGATTGGATGAAACTCTCATATATTCTATCCTAGCTAATTAATATGGTACATCAATATATAGGTCTGGAAGATACTCCATTTTCAAAAGAGGTTTTTTCCTTTTCAATGACTATAATCAATTAGCAATCATATAAAATACTAGTTGTAAGAAAAATCTTCTCTTTCACACTTCATACTTAGCTTCTACATAAGAACATTCCATTGAGGAGGAAAATTAAACTATAGCCAATTGACCATTATCAACTTATGATAGTCAATTTTTTTTACTGTCTCTAATATTAACATACATGATAAATACTAAGAACTAAGAACAAGACTTAATTAATTGGTTCAAGTGGTAAGAACTCTCTTGAAGAAAAAATAAAATAAAAAAAATAAGAAGTTAGCAATTAACAGTAAGCATAAGACATTGTAGTATTTTTTACCCTAAGCAAGAGAATTATTAGGCCCTTAATTTCATGAACCGCGGTTTCCAAGGCCTCCAAATAAACGATTTTACTATCCTTGGTTGTATGGTAATCCATAAATATTGTGTTCCAGTATAGTGTGCATGTCATATAATGCGACGGATAAAAAATAACTATTTTATATTAAATAAAGACTATCTTATAATAAAAAGTGACTACTTTTCTAAAATGAGGTTGCATGTATAATTTATGAAAATATTGAGACTTTTTTTAGTCTTGTTCCCTTCCTTAGTTGAGAGTGGGTTAAAGTTTACAGGGCCAACTTGAAATTACAACGTCGTATTCAGGTCAACAGTCAAGGTCCAAGTCAAAGTAGAGTGATTATTGGTCGAAGAAAACATAAAGTAATAAGATATGGAATGATAACAAACTATTGGGAACTTACAGTGACCAAATGCACCACTTCTATCAAAGATTCCTTGTTTCTATTCAACGCATACTCAAATATATATGTTATATGCAACCTCTCTAGAACTCTAGATTATGCCAATGGCCATTGGCCAATGCTCCAATTAATTAAACTTAATTTTTTAGAAATTTATTTTTTAACTCCCTAACCCTAATCAGTAGTTTGTAACTGATCCAAGGCTAAGCTCAAGTTCAGTTCGTATATTAAAAGTTGAACTCGATTCTGACCTCAAGTTCTTGAAATCCATGCTTGATCTTGGCTCAGCTCGTATAATTTTTCTCAACCACTTTTATCTTATGGTTGTGTACATTGGAACGGGCTTACAATGTCTTATTAGTTACGGGGTATTAATCTACTGTTGTGGTACTAACTACTCAGAATAATGGTTGAAATGCCATGGCCTGGTTAAGGATTAATGGATTATATGCATCTCACTCTAGGGTGTGTTTGGATTGATGAAATTGAAGGGAAAAGAAAGGGAGGAGAGTAGGAGATTTAAAGTCTTTTGTTTGGATAACAAATGAGGTTGAAAGGAAATGGAGGCCTGTAGGGGGAGAGATTTGGAGGGATCCAATTTCCCTCCTCCAAGCCTAATCAAAATCTCTCCACAATAGGCAAGATTTAGAGGAAATTGTATCCAAACACCTACACTTCATTCCCCCTCCCTTTCCCTTCTCTCCCTCTCTCTTCCCTCCTTCCACCTCCCCTCCCTTTCTCTCCAATTTTGCTATCCAAACACACCCTCAGTTTCATGCATGCTGCAGCCTTAAGAAAGAAAAGAAAAAAATTCCAATCATTTTGAAGCAGCATTTTTGGTATCCTAGAACAGTCATCGCAGCATTACAGGTTATAGCACAAGATGTCAAGATCAAATATTCAAATTCATAGAACTGTTAATTTAATTACTCAAGTTGATTATGAAAACCTGATATTGCATTACATAGGATCATATGAATAACTGGAACGCTGAAAAAAAAAAAAAAAAAAAAAAAAACAAAGCCAGTTTAAAGACGTGTTATTCCGGTGTATTCAGCCACCCTTTATTTGAAGATAGAAGTCGGCCAATTCAGACCTGGTTTTTGCTCGTGACAACTCATTGGAGCCATCATGTCTTCCCTTACTATCAAGCCAAATTCCGACGTGTGACAGTCGTAGTTTGGATTATTGCTCATCAACATATTTGTAAAGTTTGGTTGCCTGTGGGTGGCATAAACATGACTCATGACCATATTAGACCCTTCTGGTTGTCGTTGGACTAAGTTCGTGTCTTGATTATCCTTGTTACGAAGGGTATTGAGCCTCATTTTAACCGCGTTTAGATTTTCGTCAATCACATACCTTAAGTCACTTAGGTCTATCAAATTCATAAGTTCTAAGTGTGAGGAATTTGTCAAGCATTGATACATAACCTGGGTCATCTCCTTCTCACGATTTTGCCGCTGTAGTTTATTCAATTGCTCATGTGCTTTAGCCACCCTTTGCGTTAAGAATTCTTCTTGGGTCATCATCTTCTTGTATTGTTCCATTTCGGGCAGCTTCTTGAATTTGGACAAAATGTGCCGAGCCTCCATTGTATTAGGCCACACGGCTGGCTTCTCATCATACGGGCTGTAGATGATAGCACATCCATCCACCCCACACAAGGTGGTCAGCTCATCCATTTTTTTAAGCAGACCTTTCTTTCTTTTCTTAAAGGTCGCCTTTCTAGCCGAGTCATTTGTGATGTAGGCAAGCTTTACCTTATTTCTTGTCATGGTTATTTGGAGGATTTCTTAATTCATCTGCTGCTTGACTATTAAGAGTGCAGCATGGATTTATAGAGCTGATGATTGTTGCTGATTTGTCCATGAGCAATTGTTATAATATCGGAAATCTTGTGTTATCTTGGAGATTTGATTTTCATAAGCTTATTAATGCTCAAATATGATATGGATATTGAGCTGTACAGTCTGCTGATAACTTCTGTTGCATCTGCTGCAGAGTAGAGAGTCTTGTGTTATCTGCGGGATTTGATTTTCCATACTCTTAACTTCTGAAAGATATCTTATTATCATATCTCTTAAAATGTAATCGATGATGATATTTGAAACGGATACGCCATTATAAGTTTCCAAATTCAGCAGATACTAACAACCTGGATGCAATTTAGACATTTATGAAGGCAGATTGCCATATCTCCTTACTGATAGCTTCATGCTGATGTACTTGACCATGAATAGTGCAGCACGACTATAATGAGCTGGGCTGGGCTGAGCCTAATTCTGCGACCAAAGAACGGCCTCCTTCAAAGCGCGGTGGCCTCTTGGGGACTAGAAAATGTAGGGAAGGGCAGGGCCTTTAGGTGTAGGACTTTTGATATCCTCTAATTCTCTAACCCGCTTAACATATCTCCGTCACTCTTCACTTTGATCTATCTCTCAACACAGACCCAAACCATCAACTCTGCCAGTGGAACTTGTAGAAAGTTTAGTGACTTTTCGATGTGCCCCCTCCTCCCTGCCCTTTTCTTTCTCACAGTAATGAAGGAGCGAGGATTCTCAATGATAAAATTTGTGAGATAAGTTTCAAATAGTCCGATTCCCATTATTGTCGAAGCTATTATGATGCCTAAATCAGTAGATTGTGAGGAGAAAGTTAATCGAGCATGGCCAAATTGACCATCTTTCGCCTTTGGTCTCCATTTAGAGTGCATTGTCAATGTTTTTTTTCCTAAACTGGTGATTTTGGTCTTCACTCTGATGTTTATTGTGTCTATCATTTTCACTTAAGCACTGAACTATCTATTTACGATAAATTATGAGTTGGGATCGATACATATTGACGGGATTCTTTGCAGTTTGGGGGACATTGCAAACACACGTTTGATCTGCACTGCATATCGAAATGGGTGAATTCACAAACCTCTCAGGCCCATTGCTCTATGTGTCGCCGTGAATGGCATTTCAAGGAATGAACGAAGACCATCCTTCTTTGCGCCTATTCATAACATTCAGCGCTATTCTTCCCTGTGGTGTGCTCATGACCTGAATCGTGATCTGCTACGACTCACCTGTCATCTTTCAGACTGAAACTGGTATGTATTGGCATATTGCATTATCTAGTGCAGATGAATGTTATGAATAGGCTAATGTGGAATTGTAGAATGTCCGACATCCTAAAAAGGCGTGTGTTTTTCTTTGCGGTGGCTTAGTCGCTTAGATATAGAGTACTGCAACACTGGTAACAGTGGTAAGAAATCATATTTGATGGGTTTTGTCGAATTGAAGACGGAAAATGTTTACGTTAATGAAAAAACAAGCTTTTTGCTTAGTACACAGAGGAACATCGCTAAATAAATAACTACACACCAATTACAAATGAGTTCACGCTTGTTTGAAGACGAAAACACGATAATTTAATAATATTCACGCTCAAATATATTGTACTCCGTAATTAATTACATCAATATCAAGTTTAGAAAAGATAGCTTATTTCGTCACGGTGGAGAGCCAGCAAAGTTGTTCTGCATCCTACCAAAATTGAAAAAAAAGCAACAACAAAAAAAGCAATCAATAGTAGTAGCACTTTTAGTAAAATCAAACATAATTGATCGCTACTTTAGAACAAAGTTTATCTTCACCTCGACTACAATTTTTACGTAAGCATATGTAAGTGAGAAAAGAACCGGTAGTATAATACTCACTTTATAATAAACCTTACAAATGAATCATTCGCCTCGAGAATTGATTGGGTCATTCCTAAGTACTTAGCTATGAGTAATGATGGCATCGGGCCGGGCTCTTCTGGTCAGACCCGGGCCAAGCCAGGGGGAGGGCGGGCTGTGATTGTGTTTGGCCCAGGCCAGGGGGAAGGGGGCGGGCTCCGGGCTGGGGGCAGGTCAGAGGCGGGCCGGGTCTGGGTATTGTGACCCGGGCCAGGCCAGGGAGGGGGGCGGGTCTGGCCGGGCTGTTTGCTAGGGGGCTAAACAGGGCGGGCCGGGTCGGCCCGTGCTGATGGCCATCCCCAGCTATGAGTAGGATTCAATTTGGATTAATTCAACTATTTTTAAATTGAATTTTAGGTCTTTTTAGGTCCGGTTGAGTCCTAATTTGAAAAACATTCTTTCAAATTGGTGCTTTTGACTCGTATATGGTCATTTGTGAACTGAATCATTTATGTGTGGAGGTAACCTTGGGTTTTGAACTTTTGATCAATTCACGTCGACTGTTTAGGTCGAATCAGTTTAGGTTGATTAAACTGGATATTTGAGTCGTGTCGCTTTTACATAGATGAAAAAAGAAAACCAAAAAGAAAGTGAGCTTACATAGATGAAGAGAAGACATGGTGAGACTACTTGGTGATGACCCAAACAGCATAGATAATACCAGGGAGATAGCCCAAAAAGGTGAGTAATAAGCAAATCCAAAACTCAATCTGCCCAATAAACGATTTTGTTAATTCTATGTACTCATTTGAGTTAATCGGTCTTGTTAGGATCGTCTAATAGCGAGTTCAATCAGTTCTTATAACAAAACTCCGTGTAAGTTTCTTAAATTTATTTGACAGTCCTGTGAATCATTCCTACCTCGTAATTCATAAAACTCGGAAAGTAGTATACCAATTAAATAAATAAGTAAAATGAAATAGACATACCTTACAGCCAAACTTCAAGAAAACCCCAAGTGGTGGCAAAATGATGGCCAATATTATGTCTATGCAGGTTGATGTTGACATTTTCTTACACACTTAGTTCCTCTCTTTTGCAGATATATTTTGCAAATAATAAAATGAGTTATTTTAGGGTTGATTGGCTAAATGGTAGAGATAGTTAGGTGTCAAGTGTGAATAATGTCATTTGTAGGGTGCCAGGGTGGGTAGGTATATATAGAGTTATTGTAAGTTGGAACAAACCCATGCATAATCACGTGTTTATATGCCATTTGATTAGCTTGTAGTTGTAATCAAACACCGTTGGATTAGACTAAGCTACCTGGCTTTACGCGGTTAAGTAAAGTCGGATTAATTGTAATTATAAGAGATAGTTAGGTGTCAAGTGTGAATAATGTCATTTGTAGGGTGCCAGGGTGGGTAGGTATATATAGAGTTATTGTAAGTTGGAACAAACCCATGCATAATCACGTGTTTATATGCCATTTGATTAGCTTGTAGTTGTAATCAAACACCGTTGGATTAGACTAAGCTACCTGGCTTTACGCGGTTAAGTAAAGTCGGATTAATTGTAATTATAAGAGATAGTTAGGTGTCAAGTGTGAATAATGTCATTTGTAGGGTGCCAGGGTGGGTAGGTATATATAGAGTTATTGTAAGTTGGAACAAACCCATGCATAATCACGTGTTTATATGCCATTTGATTAGCTTGTAGTTGTAATCAAACACCGTTGGATTAGACTAAGCTACCTGGCTTTACGCGGTTAAGTAAAGTCGGATTAATTGTAAGCTCCTCTTTTTTTAGATTGAAGTCGTCTGAATTGAATTGAATTGAATTGAATTGAACTGAACTTAATGCAGCTTAACTGAACTAAACTGAATTGAAGTAAGAATTTAGGAGCCGTTTGGTTGAGGGTCTATAAAGCTGAACTGAACTAAATAGAGCTGAACTGAACTAAAGTGAGTTGAAATTAAGTTTAAAAGAACAGGGCAGTCTTTTATAAGGTTGTTTTATAATTAAAGATAAGCGGAAAAACTTTAATTTTATAGGAGTATTTACCTCAAACTGTTTTACAATAAAGTTTATATAAAACAGTCTGATACAAGTTATGTGCGTTAGCGCGTATAGTGTACAGTTTAATTTTTTGTAAATACTAAATAATCATGTAAATACCTAAAGGATCGATGCACCTAGCTACGAGCCTATGACAAATTTGTCATAGCCTTTATTATGATAAAGCATAAACTCCCTTTACCCAAATTATATATCCAATACTCGGGTTTTGTCGATTTTAAATTGATTATTCTATTTTTAAACATATAAGTAAAAATAGTAAAGATCGGGGTAGAGATGATTCTCTTCTATTACAATGAAATTAAATACGACACTCTATCAAATCAACTGATTTTATTTGGAAATTGAAAGTGATGTAATGAAATAACAAATACAATCTCTCATACATAATCCTATTACTCCGTATATAAAAACAAAATTAGATGGACTCCTATTAATGAATGATCAGCATAATAGAGACGTGAATTGTTAGTAATTATATTCTAACAATTCATTAATATAAATTATAAGCAACGGGTTGCTTGTTAAGGAGATCATTCTTGTTAATTATTCTGACAAGGCGTTATCTTTGGACTTGGAACATATAGCTCTGCCACTTGTAACAAAATCTGGCATAGACTAACCGACAAAACGATTTATTGACTAAACTTTGGTCTTTTTTCGGGCTGATCTAAAATAATAAAACAAGGTTTTGAGATTATTTTACAATTAAATGTAATTTCTTTTGAAAAACAAGTTAGTATAAGTTGTAACACTACTTAGATGCTCCTATTATAATAACATTTAATCATAAAATAATTAAAAAATCACGTCTTATTTATCTCAGACAAAATTAGCCTTCTAAAATAAGAATTTACTTATTACCTATTATTTGCTGAAAATTGGCCAAAGATAGTTTACGTCAGACTAAGACTTCTTTTTAGCCTAAAGTCACAACAAAGGGCTAATTTTCTAGAGATGAATAGTTATGAGTTTATGACAATCACAAGCTTTTATATAAGGCCGACTTATATCATGAAACAAGCCCATTAACTAAAAAGGCATGTTGATTAATTCACGAAAAATTCAAAGAATATGTCGACTCAAACTGGCCATCATCGGGTAATTTCCCTTCTAGGCTTACTTTTCTATCAAGTAAGTTGCAAGACTGGAATGCGAACATCTTCGGGGACATATTTAAACGAAAAAAAGACATTAATAGCGAGAGTAGAAGGATGCCAACGCGAGCTCTCAATAGCCAGCCAAAGCAACCTTATTAAACTAGAAGCACGACTAAGGAAGGAGCTCGATGAGGTGCTTGCACAGGAAGAATTGTTATGGTACCAAAAATCAAGATTGGAATTTATTAAAAACGGGGATCAAAACACTTCGTATTTTCACGTCAGTACTCTAACTCGAAGATTGTGGACATATTGAGATAGTTGATGACGTGTACATAGTATGATAGTTAGTTACAATCAATTGTATATAAGCCACCTCTGATGTAAACAACACTAACTTATCATAATACAATACTCTTTCTATTTACTCTCGTGTTTCCAAGCTTTCTTACTCATCTAATACTCATCAATGGCGGATCATATTTCACATGGTATCAATCGCTAGGTTGATTCATTCTTTATGATTTCTATATCATTCTCTTCGGAATTTCCTCAGCTTTCTGGTGATATCCTCTGATCGCTCGATCATTGTCTGGGTTTTTTCATCATTTTCTGGTTTTTTCTTCCAATTATCGTCGCTTCCGCATCAATCTGAGTTTGATTTCTCCATCTCGATCTTTCTTTACCTAAATTTGYTCAATTCAGCTTGTTTCTTTCAATTGCTGCGTTTATATCTTCTTCGTGATTCTTTCACTAGTTTTGTGCACAATTGTTTTCATTTCTTGTCCAAAATGTCTGCTACTTCTACTACTCCTCTTGTTACTACTGTTGTTGCTCCATATGCATTGTTTGATGATCCGCTTTACTTATCTAATAYGGATCAGGTGAATCTTCGTCTTACTGAGTCTGAATTCAATGGTGTTGGTTTTGTTTCATGGAAACGAGAGGCATATCTTGCTCTAATCTCCAAAAATAAAGAAGTGTTTGTTGATGGAACCTATAAATGTCCGCCTAACACTGATGATAAGCATCATCAATGGATTAGGTGTGATTTAATGGTGTTAAGATGGATTAAAAATTCTTTGATTCCRGACATTCGTGCTACTGTTGAATATGCCAGATCTTCAAAAGAAATTTGGACTGAGCTTATTGAACGCTATGGTYAAACCAATAGCATTGAAATTTACCAAATGAGGAAGGAATTAAATGGTYTATCTCAAGATAATACTCCTCTAGTTGAGTATTATAGTAAGTTGAAGAGGTCATGGGAGAATCTTGATCATATAGATCCTTTGCCTACTTGTTCATGTGGTGCCATGGATGGATGTACTTGTTCTTTGCTCAAACGAATGCTGGACAGAGAAACAAACTTCAAGCTTATACAGTTTCTAATGGGGTTAAACCATGGTTATGAGAATGTCAAGACTCAAGTACTTTCAATGGAACCTTTACCTCCATTGAATAAGGCCTTTTCCTTGCTCCAAACAATAGAGACAGAAGCAAATATCTGATGCTGTTGATGTTTTAGCCGAAGCTAATGCATATGCTAGTTCTAGACAGGCAGATGACAAGCAAGGCAATTGGAAGAGACCTAAGATTGAGGGTGAGAYAGAAATCAAGACTTGTGTCTATTGTAAAGCTGATGGACATCTTGTTGAAAATTGTAACAGGCTTAAGACTTGTTCTCACTGTCGTAAAAGAGGACATTCTGTAGAATATTGCTATGATCTTATAGGCACCAGAAATGTCAGGTTTAATCCTGGCAAACGAGGTGCACACAATGGYGGTGGTTATAATCAGAGACCAGCTGATACTCGTTATTTCCAGAATGGTAGGAATGTTTACAGAAGAACTGCTAATCATGTTGAAGCAAATGCTGATGTTGATGCTGCTGCTGTGAGTGAAGAAGAAGATCTTACTCCTCTGGATTTCCAGAATTTTCAGGCTGAATCATCTAATGCAGCAACACAGCAAACAACTAATGTTGTGGGTGTTGATAGTCAAATGCTTGAAGTATTGGCTGATTCCATCTATTAGAAGATTATGAAGTCTCTTACTGATAATCCAGTTACTTCTTCTGTCAATTATGCAGGTATTATACCTGACTCACATGCCTTTGCTSTCAATAATTCATGTCATTTGCAAAGTTGGATTGTTGACACAGGGACCTCGGATCATATGACCTCATATGAGCATCTTTTAACTGATGTCCACAGATTACTTACACCCATTCGTATAGGATTACCTGATCGTTCAATGAAGATGGTATACAAAGCTGGTGTCATGAAAATAAGTGACAATATTATACTGCAACCAGTTTTAATTGTACCAGATTTCAAGCAAAATTTACTTTCTGTGGGAAAGTTATTAGAAAGTACTCCCATGCTTGTTGTTTTTACTAAGAGTTTTTGCTTTTTCCAGGACCTTTCAAGTAAGGTCATCTGGGCAAAGGCAAAGAAGATTGAAGGCTTATATAGGCTGGAATTTCAGCATACTCCYTTACATAATAATAGTTCTATTGTCAATAAAAGCTGCAATGTTGCTGAGAGGTCTATACCTACTCAGAGTAGTCTTGAATTGTTTCATGCTAGATTTGGTCATTCCTCTTTTGAGAAACTCTGTCATGTACCTGGATTGAATGTAAATGGTCATGCTAAACAATTCTACTGTGAAACTTGCATGTTGTCTAAACATCACGCTCTTCCTTTTCAGAGAAGCAGTTCTTATGCTTCTAACTGTTTTGATCTTGTTCATATGGACCTATGGGGTTCTTATAGGATCCCTAGTTTGAATGGAGCACATTTCTTCCTTACTATAGTTGATGATTGCTCCAGATGTACTTGGACATATTTGCTCCAAAACAAATTCCAAGTACCTGGTTTGGTGAGAAACTTCTTAA
Organism: Silene noctiflora; assembly: GCA_009801015.1. Lineage (NCBI taxonomy): Eukaryota > Viridiplantae > Streptophyta > Magnoliopsida > Caryophyllales > Caryophyllaceae > Silene > Silene noctiflora. The sequence goes on from VHZZ01000313.1 coordinate 56,683, forward strand.
AACTGATTAATGTTCAGTTTCACTCTAATGTCAAGGTCATTAGAACTGATCATGGCACTGAGTTTGTTCAGCAAACTTGTGGTGCWATGTTTAGAGAGCAAGGTATCATTCATCAAAGGAGTGTTGTGGGAAGACCTCAACAAAATGGCAGAGTTGAAAGAAAACATAGACACCTTGTCGAGAYAGCTAGAGYATTGAGGATACATGCTAATTTACCYATTAAATTTTGGGRAGAATGTATTCTAGCTRCCACCTATCTTATTAATAAKATGCCAACCAGAATACTTCAGTGGAAGACACCATTTGAAGTGTTGTATCAAGAAGCACCATCTTATGAGGAGCTAAGGGTGTTTGGATCTCTCTGTTTTGCTTCCATGCCAATTACTTTCAGGGATAAATTTGGACCCAAAGCTCGAAAGTGTATATTCATAGGGTATCCTTATGGAGAAAAAGGATACAAACTTTATGATCTTGAGACTCACAAGGTATTTGTGAATAGAGATGTTGTTTTCCAAGAGCACATCTTACCTTTCAGGCAGGATAATAYATCTCAAGATGCCCAACAATCATCCACAACTCCACCATTAATAAACCCTGCTGACTCTTCTTTTTTCTATACACCATTACATACACAAAATAATAATACTACTATTAATAATAATACAACAATCCCAGCAGGGTCTTTCCAAAATAATCATACTTCTCCTATTTCACATAATAACACTAATAACTCRGGCAGTTCTTTCACATCAAGTCTTGATAATTCTATTACTAATCAAACTAACCCACCTCCTACTACTGTTAACCCTGATACTGTTCATTCTAATGACAAWAATGTTCCTGCCAGAAGATCTATCAGACCCAAGTTTCTTTCTACAAGGCTTAAAGGATTTCATTGTCAGCACAAGCTCCCTGTTCAACACGCACTAACAACTGACAGCTCCAGTTCTAGTGCCTTTCATTCTGCTGTGTTGTAAGACATAATTGAATTTGATGAGTCTTACTTAGCTTCACTTGCCAATGTCTTCAAAATCCCTGAACCTGCAACTTTTAATCAGGCCAAAGATGATCCTCACTGGATAGAAGCTATGCAAAAGGAAATATATGCTCTTAAATCAAACAACAATTGGGATCTGGTTCCTCTCCCTGATGGTCATAAAGCCATTGGTTCAAAATAGGTGTTTAAAATCAAACACAAATCAGATGGCACTATTGAAAGGTATAAGGCAAGCCTTGTGGCTAAGGGTTTTACACAAGTTAAGGACAAAGATTATAAAGCCACTTTTTCTCCTGTTGCCAAGTTTACCACTGTTAGAACCTTACTTGCTCTTKMTTCTRCTAGAAAGTGGMCATTGCACCAATTAGATATAAATAATGCTTTTCTACATGGTCATCTTGAAGAGGAGGTATACATGAAACCTCCACAAGRCTATTATAAGAATCAACCAGGCCTTGTTTGYAAACTACACAAGTCCATATACGGTCTCAAACAAGCATCCARAYAATGGAATATTGAGCTTAYAAAGTTTCTGGTTGGGCAAGGCTTCMGTCAATCTAAAGAGGATTATTCATTGTTCATTAAGCAGAATTCTACCAGTTGYTTGATGGYGCTGGTGTATGTGGATGATATCCTTCTGACTGGAAATGATGAAGATGGAATTATGCATATTAAATCTCAACTTSATAAAAAATTTACCATCAAAGACTTAAGTTTGATGAGGTATTTCTTGGGTCTTGAAGTAGCCAGGAATGCATCTGGCCTYATGCTTAATCAAAGGAAATATGTATTGGACATCTTGTCTGATTTGCACATGAAGAATTGTTCATCTGTTGCATTCCCCTTACCAAAAGGGTTGAAGCTATCCACTGATTCTGGTGACATTTTGGAGAATCCAGAAGATTACAGGAGATTAATTGGGCGATTACTTTACCTCAATCTCACAAGACCAGACTTGTCTTACTCTGTTCAACACCTCAGTCAATTTCTCAGTCAACCGAGGCTCYCTCACTACCAGGCTGCTATACATGTAGTTAAGTATCTCAAGGGAACAATTAACACCGGTCTATTTTATCCTGCT
>VHZZ01000313.1:202088-225229 GCA_009801015.1 Silene noctiflora
CCGGTCCGGTTCGGTCCGGTTTGCCGGGTCGGACCACAATTTGAACAGCCCTAATTGGAGTATCAAAAATCAAATTTTGAGGTGAAACCCTAGAAAATTCGAAATCAATTTCTACAAATTTTGGCTCAAAATCCTAGTTTTTAGCATCAAAATCAAGAACTAAGGCAAGTTTCTTTGAAAATTATCACCTATAGCATGAATCTAAGCATAAAAATTAAGATTTTCGACTTCTAATTTGGGATTTTTTTCTACTCAAAGCATAAAGAAACAATGAAAGCAATATTACCATGCAAATTGTAAGAGAATGAACAAAGAAAAGGATGAATAAAACGGAGTTGAAAAGTAGTAGCACAAGATCCTTCAAGCTTTTTGATGAAGAAAACAGTTTGAGAGAGTTTGGATGGGAGTAATAATGGAGTTATGTCGAAATAAGGAGGAAAAGGGTTTTATAGATAGTAAAAATCAAAATCGCAATTTCTGGGTTATTTGGGGCACTCGGTCGAGTACGAACCGCACTCGTTCGAGTATCCGCCACTTGGTCGAGTGCAAGGTACTCAGACAAGTGTTCAGATTGGGCAGATTCAATCTTAGTTCTGCTTTTTTACGAACTCGGTCGAGTAGGTATGACTCAGTCGAGTACGCCCTTGTACTCGGTCGAGTTTCCCCAAAAGTCAAATAAAACAAGCGTTGTTGATGTCGGTGTTCCTGCAATACAAAATGTCGTTCGGAGTCCGAGGAGCATCTCGGAACCGTTACTAATTAGTTCTTACCCGCGATGCTATCAAAAGCTAAACACCATAGGTATAAAGCACCCTTCAACTACCATATACTCCATCTCAACTACCAACCCAAAGCACACGATTACACGTCATAGAATTATACTCGAGACTTGCACATACCTCTAAAGTTCATACAACGTCCGCATACTCCACTACCAGTTACCCAAACAAATAAAACAATTCATCATCCATATACTCAACTTTACATCAGTACCAATATACATACATCTACCAGGTAAACATACGCCATCCAGACCACATACTATTGTCACTCTTATACTAGCTGCACATAACCGCATACAATGAAATCACATTCAGCACATAACACACAAGCAGTTTCAACATAACATTTCACCCCGAGGTTAATGGCTTAAGTATATTAGGGCCGGGATTCTGGGATGAGGGCACATTCTCACCCAAAACCAAACACGGGGGCTCCCAATACACTTACACCAGGTTCATTTTTAATCGACACCCTATGTTCATTAGGTTCATTGGTTACAGGTTCCAAAATCGTCGCTCTGATACCACTTTGTAACACCCTTACTTACCAAGGAGCCTTAACTAGATATTCCCTGATAACCAAGGGGGCAACCATCTCGGTTTCCCGAGGTAAGTATATCAAATTGACCATCCAAAAACATTATTTAGATACGTTACGAGTTTACAGCGGAGACTGAACAACAACTCAACTATACATTCTAAAAGATAAATACAACTGATGACTCATCTATCAACTACTAGCGTCACTACGTCATACGATCTCCCAAACCACAGCATACACCACGCAGCATTTCATCCATATAATCAACTAAACCTGCAAATCACCCGCTCACTATCCCCGAATGGATCATCACCGTTTTGAAAACATAAACTGGGTCAGTCAACTGTATAACAACACAACATAATAATAAAGCAAGAACATCCACAAAACTGTAACCATCATCTCCAAACTCCATAGTAATCAGTAACTGACTACCCACCAAGGTGTGTAGCCCTGCCAGATCACTCATCGCAACAGGTAATCCACACCGCCAGTGGGGTCTGCAGCCTTACCACCAAAATCCCCACTCATCGCAACGAGTGAACCCAAGTCCATTAATGTGCACATCCCCCTTGCGTCGAGAAACACAAGAGGCGAACAATAGGGGTGAGACCATCTCTCGAAATGGTTCACAGCAACAATATACTATCATCATCATAACTCATCACAAAATAACCATACAAACCATCATATTATAATCATACTGATATACAACCAACTGAGTAGGGAAACCCTACCTGAACAACAATCTACTATGCACCGATCATCAACGCATACACAATCACGGAACACCGCAATACCTACAACAATGGTACGACCAGGTTACACACAACTATAACCCTAACCCATAACCTACAGATGGTGATGATGACATACCTTATATGACGAACGGATAACTAGGCCGGAACCGATGCGCACACCCACTCCTATGGTGGTCTCGTAGGTAGAGGCTTAAACGAGATAGAGAGGAAGGAGGTAGAGGGAGAAGTGTTCTGATTTTAGGTTTTGAGAAAAAGAAATGAAATGAAATGAAATGATTTCGGGTTATGAATTCCACGTAACATTATATTATGTTGTCACGCGCGCACTCGGTCGAGTACCAACATACTTGACCGAGTCAGCCGCACTCGGTCGAGTGCCCCACACTCGACCGAGTGTACCGTGCTAAGTCTAGTTCCTGCGTCTATATATAACGAGTCTAACAAGGTCAAAGGTACTTATGGTCAGTCAACGGGTCCCCCAATAGGACGGGTATTACAGACGGTATTGGTAAAGATCTTGTGGTCCAATCACCAAATCGAGGAGGCCACTTGGGAGGTCGAGGAAGCTATGAAGGAGCGTTGTCCTCACCATTTCGAGCAGGTAACGAGTTCGAATACGAGGTCGTAACTTTGTTTCTAGAGGGGCTAGGGCGCATCGCGCAAACTGCAAGTTCTTCATTTACTCGATCTTTTAATGACTTGTTAATAAGTCATGTGTTGTCTCGACCTTTGCAAGTGTCCTAGTGTCTTGGGTAATAAAGACCCTTCTTGGTTGTGTGGTTAAGAATTAGAATACCTGGTTTGAGTCTTTTTGAGTCGGGTGCGAACTTCGAGGACGAAGTTCATTCTAAGGAGGGAAGATTATAATACTCGTAATTTTCTAAGGCCTCACTCGGTCGAGTACATGGAGTACTCGACCGAGCTGAGGCCACTCGATCGAGTGGGCTACCGAGTGGGGCTATTGAGTGTTGTTGAGTTGTGAATGAAAGACCCTGCTTCGAGTCACTCGATCGAGTGGCTGATGCACTCGACCGAGTGCCACCGAGCACTCGACCGAGTGTTGTCACTATCGCTAAAAATCTGCGTGAATACATATGGACCTTATCCCTTTAGCTTCTGTTTTTCAGTTTTGACCACCCAATTTTCCACCTAACATTTCATTCAATTCCTCCAAAAATCCCCAATAATCCCCTCACCTCATACTCTTGGATTCTTACCTTACTTTGGAGATTCGGTTTTTAAATGTCGTCCTAGTTCATTTGTTAACATTAAGTACAATCTCTTCCTCTTTTCTTTGTTCTTTCGTTTAGTAAACCCTAATTCCTTTATGGGTTTTTTTATGGGATTTAATTAGGTTTGGTTTAATTAGAGGGGGTTTAAATAGAGGGTTAATAGTATTATTGTTATTGTAGCATTATATTGTGATAGTTGGTAATAATTTGTGTAGGAGGAGAGTTCATTGAGGAGTCTTTCTAGCCTTGTTGATTGATTGCGAATATTAGCAAGAAGTAGGGATTTCCTACTTAGTCTTGATTGTAAGAATGTCCATTTATGTATTAGTTATCATGAATTGCATAATCCTTGTAGTAATTGCATGATAACATGAATGTTGATAATTAGGGTTTCACGGCATATTATGAGGTTGCTTAATCATGTTGGTATTTCGGTAAGTGGATTGATAGCATGACATCATTAATTGCAGTATAACATGAATATTGGAAAGGCTTGATAATTACATGGTTGATTCTTGCAAAGCATGTGAATTCTTGTCTTAAGATGGTTTAATTGTTACATGGAAATCTTAATTGCCTTGTTTGCATATTTGGTGTATTGTGGTTGTTGGAGATGTTGAATGGAGGTGGTGGTTTGTGTTACGCGATTGTTGAGGAGACATAAGACGGTTGGGAGACCGCCTTGCATTTGGGTCGCCTCTTGGAGCTTCCCACTCCAAGAGGGATGTGAACATTAATGGCTTGAGTCATGGAGGGACACGTGTGGTTGAGACACGTCGCCTGGTAAGGGATCCGAGTCGCTCTCGGTCCCGGTACCACAGGTGTGTCCCGAGTACCTTGTTTATGGGCTTCGGTCCGGTGATTTAGTGGCGATGTTGCGATGTCGTCACCGTGGTTGATGTTGAGTGAGTTGTGGAGTTGGTGGCTATACTTCAATGTTTATCATAACATTGCATATTAGTTAGCATTTCACTTTCATGTCATTTCATTGAGCATTTGTATAATCAAGACTAACCAAATGCGTTTTCAAATATTTGTGGTGAACCATATGATGATTTCTGCTCATATGGGGAGCAGAGGCGTGACAGGTTGTGTTTGCATTCATTTGAAGGCTTGGAGCGGTCTCACTTTAGTTATCGCCTTTCTTGTTGTCTAGCCTTTTTTACTCTTGATAGACTCCACTTCTATTTTCAATATGGTTGTATTAATTGGGATTAGTGTTTGAATCCCGTAACATGTAACCTAATTATGTAACTACAACTTATCTATTTTACTTTATTCGCCTTAACATATTTGCTTTAAATCGCTTATTATCGTAGTTCGCACTACAAGCTCGGGAAACCAAGTCTTGTAGCACATCCACGGGTCGGGGTTGCCTTGAGGAAGGATTATGACTTATTGGGGTGTTACAGTTGGTTAGTTTTTGGTTAATAATTTCATCAAAACTTGCTTAGTGTGTATAAAATCAAGTTTGGTTTTTCCCTTAAAAAAAATGTTTGATGATGTTGTAGATAGGATGGTGTAATAGTTTGTGAAGTTGCAATAGATATAAATGAGTCTCGACATCCAAATAGAACCTCTATGCATTGCGAAGCAAGTAGGAAGAGAATTAGGGAGGGCAAAGCTAATGCAACTAGGACTTTCACATACTGTATGTGAGCAATTTGAAAACTTGCAATAAAACTGGAGTCCTCTTTCCGTCTAAGTCATTTGTTTACCTTTTATTCTTTATGATGAGTATGAAGGGAGAATAAAATTATAGAGTAGATAATTGTGTTTATATGTGGTTGAAAGAGGAATTATGTAAGTGAATGACAAGAAGGTATGAATTGATAAATTGACAATGCAACTTACAAAAAGACCCGTGAATTTCACGGGTTACAAAACTAGTTTTTAATTAAAAGGGTAGGTTGTGATTACCGAGAACAATTATTAAGGGGTAATTAATGAATGAATCAAGGTAATTAAGGATTAAAAACATATTCTTCAAATTTGACAAGTGGGCCGTATTTATTGGTGGTGTATGGGAGCCCTCATACACATGTTGTAACTCTACCCTTTTCGATAAAACCATGAATTGGAGGGAGTATAAAATTCATCAATTGTGAGCATGCAGAGTAAGCTGAAAAAAGAAGTAAAAATTAATGCAAGAATGAAATTAAAAATACTATCCATCTCTTGATTTCCAGTAAGTAGATTCTACATCTGATGTACTACCACCAGTTTTGTAATTTTTGAGCATTATAATAAAATTTTCGAGTTTTGTTTTAAAGTTTCTGAGTTTTACTATAAAGTTTCTGAGTTCATTCATTAAAACATTAAACTCAAAAAAAATTACAATATAACTCAAAAACTTTACATATAAGCTCAGTAAAATTTGAGTTTTTGCGGCAAAAAATTAAAATGTACGGAGTAACTTGTAAACTTTAAAAAACTCAGAAAAAATACACATATGCTCAATAACAAATGAGGTCTGAGGTACTACATCCGATGTATGTTCCTATTTCTCCTCGATTTCTACCAAAGCCTTACCATTACACCACAGTTAAGAACAAAGTACTGCACACCAAAATTAGATGAAATAAATCCTATGAACAAACATGATTATGGCATGATTGAATACCCTTTCAACTGATTAACTGATTATCCTTAAGATGCCATTACAAACTCGTAACAGCTGTTGGATGATGTGTTCACCACAAACCAAGTCAGATCTCAACTCCAAGTGTGCTTCTATCATCACTTGTTAGACTTCAGCAACTGCTGCGGTGGCCGGATTTTACAAGAAACCAGGGTCGTCTCAATGATTTTGACGGCCCTGCGGAAAGCTACAAATTACCTTCCATATGGTTCTAAAATAATCAACGCAAAAATTTCGCTGAGGTTCCAAACTAACGCTTCTCTTCCTTGAAATGTATGGTGACAACCTTCAACAGTATCCCACAGTGAAACAGTTTATGGTAACGACACTGACAAATAAGTGAGCCCCTGTTGTTCAAATGGCCCTGTAAAATAATATACCTCATTTAACTAGTAACCTCGACGGCCTCGACTTCACTGTCACTGTAATCTCCCCAACATTTAGCAGGTTTTTCCTCTACAACAGCATCATTGTTGTCAGCTTCTTCAATAACTTGATTAACAGCATCAACTGAAGCTGCTACAGTGACAGCAGACTCTTCAGTCTCAGTGTTCTCATTTACATCATCGGGATTTGCTTCTTGTCCATCTTCATCTGGGGAATTAGTTGCTATTTCTACTGAAGTATCCGTCATTTTCTCTTCACCCACATCCGCATCATTGTTTCCTCCATTTGGAGACGGTGGAAATCCATTTGCCTCTGGAATTCCATTTAGTGAGGGTGTGTAATTACTAGGTGGCATGGCTACACTATTCGGAGCCACAGCATAAGTATTCAGAGGCATTGGCCCACCATTTGGGGATACCGGGTAACCATTTGAGAGCCATGGTTGACCTGGCACAAACTCAATAGCATGAGGGTTCATAATCCCAGGAAGGTTAAAAAATTGGGCGTCCCCAACATGTTCTCCATTGTAGAACCCGGGTTTCACACGTGTCCCTCGGTTTCCAGGCCTATTGTAAGCTCCTGACAGACGTGGGCCATATGGTACCCTGGTTGTCGCCGATTGATGGGGAGATCTACGAACAGGATTGACTGAAATTAAAGGAGCGACATTGACTGGTGGCGGTAGAATTCCAGCATGGTCGTTGAAACCTTGCACTGGTATAGACCCAAAGACTGGCACTGGCGATGGGTTATAAGGAGGAGCAGCTGCAGAAAGTTTCTTGGTTGTTTCTTTCCCAGATTCCGATACTTCTTGTTTCTCTCCTGGTGGCGAAGGCAACTCACTGCCTTCTTCAGGGGCTTCAGTATCAACTCCAATTGAAACAGAATGAGAGTCTGACAAAGTCGAAGTTAAAGTACAGCTGTCAGAGCCTACTTCCGATATTTGATTAATCGAAAGAACATCTTTCGAATTATCAGCCTCTGATTTCCGGACCCCGACATTTTTGGTCTCCCTATTTACAGCCACCTCATCGACACTTGTTTTGACCACATTATCAACGATCTGGCTTGTGCTAGTCTTTACTTGACTGGAGTCTGCCTTCTCTAAGTCATCTTCTCCTTTTTGCTCCTCCTTAAGAGGTTCCTGACCCTTTTCTTTATCCAAACCCTGTAAAATCACTTTCTCTTCAGCCACAGGATCCAGATTATGATTGCTGTCCTTAATTGATTGCTCCACAACGGCCTTCACAATTGTCCCGGGTGGAGCTAGAGCGACCTCTTTATATGAGAAAAGTTTTGAACTTGCAAGAGAAGCTGACTTGGGAACTGGCTCAACAGAAGCCGGGCTAGCTGGTGCCGATTTGGGGTTTGCCGGTTTCTCACTCACAGCAGCTGACGCCTGCTTTTGACTAAAACTCGCACTCTTAGCAAACTTCTTTGTGGGTGCCGACATATTAGAAACAATCGGTTCATTTGGTCCCTTTTTTGGGGATGTAAACTTTGCGCCTTTTCCTCGAAGTCTAGATTGTTGTTGGTCAGCAAAATTTGTATTAAGTTTTGCCAGTCCAGGTTTCCGTGAAGTAGACGTCTTGCGGCCTAAGGTCGAACGGCCCTTAGGAACAGCTTCTTGCCATCCTTCATCAGAAATATCATCCTGGGTAATATCACTATTTTGTGAGGTGACTATTTGAACACCAGGACTGCTTTCAATTTCTCTCTCTTTCACAGGTTCGGGGATGTTAGGCTTTGATTTGATTTCTTTCTCTCTGATGTTCTCAGCTTGATTGTTGGGTGTTAAAACTTCTTCATTGGGTGGATTCTCGGCAACTATTTCCCCGGGTTGGCCTATTTTGCTCTTGATCTGTTTATGCACAATTATATATATCACGATCAGATTCAATCTTAAGAGTGTTGTACACTTGTACATCAACATTACCCTCTGCCTCAACGGCTCCCACAAATGGTGGCGTATGGGAGGTCAAACGTATGCACCTCTATCTTAAGGAGGCTACTTTCCAATGATTGCTACTTCACCATAGAAAAAGAGGCACAACCAGTTTAATGAATCACTTTGTTTTATTCTAGGACAATCCATAACTAAAAATAGTTTAGACTCCACTGGATATGGAAATTTTTCAAACAGAATTGTACCCATAAAAAAAAACATTGGACAAAAACAAGCACATCATTACCTTTGCACGAGCTTGTTTCCTTTGGGCTTCTCTTGCTCTTAGTTCTTCTTCCGGGGTAATATAGTCCAGAAGATCTGATACACTGTGTAAAACAGAAATATAAGGATAAGAGGAATAGTAGAAACACTAATGTAACATTTTCCTAAAAGTCTAATATTGACCCTCTATTGAAATAACCGGGTTACACGATATGGTGTTTGAGATACAAAAAGGAACAATCAAATTAAGTTGCTTTCTTTTTTATTTTACTAATGGTGTAAGAAGATTTTATCAACATGCATTTAAAATTTTCTATTAAATTTTTACTACAAGAATAAAAGCAAGAATAACTCGGAATTTGTCTTCTCTACACAAACATCATGTATTTATAGACTTCCCACACCAGAAGTACAAGTGAAAGTACACAAACTTTTGATCCCAAAACACAAATTGATTCGGCCATAATAATTTCTACAAATGATATGCACTGGTAAAAAGTGCACTATAGAAATGCTTTTACTTTGTGAAACATTTACTACCCAAACCATGTGGTTTGTGCAACCATATCACCCGTATACACGATCCCAAGTCGAAGCATATATTTATTTGTATGTGTACCTCATTATATTTATTAGATACCTTAAGTACATTTCACTTCCTTAGTATACAATACATTAATAATACTATTATAGTATCACTCCACAACTCCTTGCTACAAATATCATTAATCATGTGTAGACTTGCCTTGTTAACTCTAAAATGTCCGACATAATGGTCATGTAAGAATCACGTAGGCTTTGAGCTGCTTTTTCTAAGATCTATGATTTTTACACCATTATGATCATACATTGTTCAAGTGATCATTGGCGAAGCCCATGTTCAGCAGGATCCGTAAATGGGACAAAAAAGGGAAAGCTCTGAGGCTCTGACGCATTACGAACCTTGGAAGTAATTCCTAGATTACAAAGTAATAAACAAGTAGACAACCAACAAACAAGAAGGCGCCCAGGAAACTGTGCATAACTTACAACATGAAAGAAAGGGGTATTAATAGCAAATAACCAGCGACTTTCAGAAGCAAGTCCCAAGGTAAATATGAACTCGCTATTTTTAGAAGTTATCACTGAAATTGTGACTACTACTACAATTTTAATACCTCAAGTGGCCTTTACTGGAAATAGACGCATCTGGCTTTGGAGATCCATTACGTGCCGCTTCTTGCTGTTCTACAGCTTTAGATTCAAAATACTCAAGCCAGGCAGCCGCGTCCTACATACAATAGTTCAGAACCGAGACTTGATGGTTTCCCAGTGTTGAGAACATCTAACTAATATAAGTATATTTTCACTTTAGAGTGTTTTTGTAAGATAATAAAATAACTTCACCTGAGTTCTCAGATCTTCTGGACCAAGTTTTGCCTGCAGTATTTGCAGAGTAGTTTGCTCATGCTGAACACTCAAGGAATAAGCTTCCATCAATGACAGAGCAATTGCAATGGCATGATAGCTGGCTGCAGTCTGCGTGAGAAACCATAGATTGAGTTGAATATGAATATATTAATAGAGTGGAAAGGATATAGGGTAAGAGATGACCTGAATATGATCAGCTCCAAGTAGTCTTTGATTGCATTTCAGAGCTTCGTGAAGGTATCTTAGCGCAACATGAGCATTTCCTAAACCTTCTTCCATCATCGCCACATTTATGTAGGTAGCAGCAGTGTTTGGATGCGAAGGACCACAGGTTAGATGCAGTAGATACAGAGCACGGTTCACATACCTTTGTCAGCAAAATGATGTCCATCAGGTACATTATCAAAATGCTAGAACCAATTTATAACACTGTACTACCCTAGAAAGCGGACTACAGCATGAGCCAAAGCTGCGTCAATTGTGCTATAGAAGGCATGATACTAAAAATGGACCGGGACATTGCATCACAAGGTTTTGAAGGCTACAATGATCCCGTATCAAGAAAAACGTTATAATTCAGGATATGCATAAGCTTCTTATTGAGATATTAACGATCTTTATTTAAAAGAGTTGAATATTGTTCAATTCTTATGTGTTCTTTGAATTTTGAAAAACATTTGTAGATGTTATGTGGCCTATTATCTCAATGAAAATAACCTTTCTAAAAAAAGGCTACGGTGATTGCATTTTGAGACGGCATAGGTCGCATTTTATTTATATCGCAACGACCAAGATTGTGCTACGATAAACAAAATTTGATCAAGTGTTGGAGAGAGATTCACTACTGTAGTAAAAGGTCAACAACTGGACTGTCATAATAAAAAGAGCCCCCCAACCCCCCAACTTAAGACTCAACTAGTTTGTAAACCAAATAGCCAACTAGCATTTCATATAGAATCTATTGATGTTTGAAAATCCCATCAAAGCTGTACCTAGTAAGTTCTACGTTAGAATCTTCATTCCCCTACAAAGATAAGTGTTTGCTGTAGGGGGGCGGGGGGGGGGGGGGGGGGGGGGGGGGGGGGGGTGGATATGGGCTTATATGTGGGAAACAATAGTAGAAGCATCATTTAAGATAAAACACAAGGCTTACTTCAGGGCCAGTTCTGTATGCTGAAGACGATAGTAGAAAACTGCCAGATCCCCGTAACTTTTCATTGTGTCAGGATGGTCAAGTCCAAGTTCTCTTTCATTAATGTCCAACGCTTTTTGCTGGTAAATTGTAGCCTAAAAAGGGATCATGAAAATTGATGCAAGTCAATATCAAATTGTGAATTAAGTGCCAAAGAGCTATTCACCAACTCTCACATTTAAGCATGGTATGAAGCCTATCAACTATGCACACGTCAGCTAGCTTAGAGGATTCAAGTTGTTGAGTAGTGGTACTCATGACCTGGGTTTGAAACTTGTCAGCATCAAGATCGCCCTAGTGGCCTGCCTTACACATACAAGAAAAGGGAGAAAACGAAAAAATAAAAAAGCTATCAACTATGAAGTTAATCGAACTGGTGCTAGAATTTTGAGAAAATTCACTCAATCGTACAAATGACGAATTTAGCACAATATGAAGTATTTATAAGTTCTTTATACATGCAAAAATAAAATGAATTCTAATTCGTAAGCATCTCCACCAAAATACCCACCATCTTTAATGCAAAAGTAATCACAAAAGAACCAAGGTACACAAATGGAAGAAGATCAGAAATTGTGCAGTTCTGTTGAGATGACAAACCATATACTGTTGTGTTCAGTTAGTCTACTGTACTTACACTAGTTTCTCTAACATGCAACACACCAATACACCATGCAACTGCAATAGACTTCACCTCTTTCCAAATGACTTTCAGAAATCTGACAATTTTGCTTCAGGCTAATAGAAGTGATACCTGATTGAAATCTCCAGTATGGTAGAGGACGACAGCAAGAAGACTATATGCTCCGGCTGTCATACGATGGTAGGGACCACATACCGACACAAGTTTGGACAGTGCCTTCACATTTAAGAAGGTGACTAATGTTAACAACAAATTTAAAAATAAGACATCAACTTGAAAAAGAACGCCTCAAACCTTAGTCCCATAGTTGACAGCATCTTCCAGTTTGCCTTTGTCCAAGGAAGTTTTTGACGATTCTAATAGGGTACGCCCATCAGCAGAGGAACAAGCAACATGCTGTGAAATCAAGCTTATAATTAAAACAAAAGACTGTATTTTGTACTCAGTTTAAAAAGTTTTTATCCCCTCACTATACCTTATACACTGGAACCATACTTATGATGTCTGACTTCCTAAATGGACACTCACTGTCCACATCATAGTCTCTTGGAACAAGCTCAAGTCCAACCTGTAAAAATGACTCGAAAAGTTGTAAGACTGCATACATCCAACTCCTCTACTCCGTTATTTGGAGGGTCCCTTGAGGCACTGGGGTATTGTTAGATTGTTAGAGATAACAATATGAAAGAGTCAAAAACTGCTGAACCTTGTGGCAGAGCCCTCGGAGAATGGCAAACTTCCGAAAGTCTTGACAGCTTTCTTTGTTCCATTGCCAGCCAAACCTTTTATAAAGAAATGTTTCCACCCATTTCTGTTTTAATTTATCATCATTAACAGTCTCTTCATCGGCATTCTTTGAACATGGTGATCCCAGCAATACATTTAGGCATGCTGCTATAGCATTGGCCAAATCAGTTACGTCAGAAACAGCTGCAACGACAGCTTGCAGAACATGCTTGTAGGCACGAACAATCATTTCATGCACACATAGTGACTGCACATGTGGGAGCTTGTCTGCAAGTTCGACCTGAAAAAGTGGTATAGTAATTGGAGATAGATCGGGACAGTTTACTGGTCATTTACTAGCATAGAGAATCAAAGAACGAACAATGTGCAAAGGAAAGAGGTTAGGGAAATACTCGTAATAATAACAATTTAAAAAAAAAATAGTACACCATTTCATCGATAGACATTACACAACTTTAACAGCCAGAAATTTTAAGTTTTGATGTAACCGTCAGTAATTTTAAGATTTGATGCCTCACACGCTAAGTGGCAAATCTTAGAGTTATTGAGGAGGGTTGCCCCCCTGAGCTCTAACTTTCCTATCATTAGACGCATATTATTGAGACTTGAGAGTGGTAAAGAAGCCATTATTGCGACCTAGAAGTTCCAGGTTCTAATATTCTAGCCTCAGACAATAGAACCCATCATTTTTCCCTCGAGTTCCAACATCGTTGTGTATTTAGTTACTTAAATATGGACAGGTTTAGGGGCAAAGAACAGGAAAAAGAAAATGTCCAATTGCAGTCTTTAGTAAACCCATAGTCGTAATCCACAACATCTACGAGGGGAGAAAAAATCACTGATATATAATAATACCTCCATACTCATATTTATTGTCCCATTTAACTTTCGTGGCCAAAGTTTACAAGCATGATTATTAGCTTCTCCAAATATACACAAAATACAATCTAAAATATGTCTATTAGTTTATCAGAATTCTTTCTTCATAATCAGCTTAAAAAATTGTAGTTAGTGTATGCTGTGAAGTAATAAAAGTCAAAGTTGACATCAATGTACCATTAAAGTCACATGTGAATGGTATAACTGTATAACTGGGACAGAATGAGTGCTTCCAAAATTTCCAGTCATGTTCTCTTAGGTGGCTTACAAAAACTAGTCAGTTTGCTAGTGCCCTAAATGAATTTAAATACAAAACACAAAATGATGTGGGAATAGTGTCATGGATTTATACCACTGGAGCTGGTAACAGCTCCCACCAATCAATTGAGTTGTACTGGTATGTTTATACAGAGAACTTATAACAATTGGTTGCATATGAGAAGATAAAGGAGGAGAAAACATAGCTTTCCTACACAGATGAGAGAATAGAGTCTGGAGAAAGAAAAACTTACAACTCGTCCTAAGGAGCACATTCGCAACCCCCTTGTATGCATGAAATCTGTTAGTGTCCTTCCGTCAACAGGAGAAAGTTCTAGAGAGCCAAAATCTGCCACCTAAACCAATTTGTAGTCAAACTTCATATCATAAAAGTTCCATGAATGCAAAATAGAAACAACCAAGATATAGAGACCAACCAGCTTTGGAAGGGCAGTATCAGTATAGTAATCATGAGCCATCTCAATGAGTTCATCCGGTGCCTGTGTGTGAATGATGAACATCGTAGATATCAACAACATTTGGACCCTTGCAGAATGTTAACCAATGTAATTTAACCATAAGTGAGTGTCCTATTAGCTTCCTTTTCCAAAGGAGCCAAAAATTCACTATCTTGCTATAAGAATATAATGCAATAAAGCAAAATAACTCGCTAAACTTGGAAACTTTTTAGTATCACTGTAGTGCCATATGGCATGTGCTACCCTCTAGATATAGGGAGTAGTTTTGAGACTAATAAAAATAACAAGTAAAGAGAAAATTTCCTGTTAGCTAATGATGAGTAGGTAATACCACCTGGGGTATGCTAAAGTAATACTAAAGTATTCTGAAACTAAATCCTGTTGGCTGATGAAAAGTATGTAACACCACCTGGGATTCTGATAAAGTAACACTAAAGTTTTCTGAAACTAAATTGGATTTGTTTCTTGTTTTGTGGGTAAGAATCATTCTGTGAAACTCTGAAGGCAGTTTTCATTGTGGTCATCAAGAAATAGCCTCTGTGTTCTTAACACAAGTTTAAGGTTGAATACATATGGCCTTTCCTTACCCTGCCATATTGAATACTCTTGCGGCACTGGGATATGTTGTATAAAGTGTCCCATGGAGAATTCAGATTTTAGCATACTGATACAATGGATTGAAATGGTTTCTTTCCAAATCGAGAACAGAAAATATTATGCTAACATATGTCACGCAAAGAAGCTAAACCAGATGACCTGATGAATTTCTATATGGGCTAATCACCTTCAAATGAAGGCCAGTCTCCGATTCTTTTAGCCGTACATAAGCTGCTTCAGATATCAATTTCCTCCACAGGCTTTCCTTCTCTGCGGCCTGTTTCTCTATCTCCTTTGGATCAGTAACCTCTGATTTCTTATCCATGTCACGAGTCTCTTTACCATGCTCGTTTTTGCTGTTCTTTTCATCAATTCTCTTCTTTATGTCCTTCAACAATCCACCTTGCTTCCCAAGACCTTTTACAGCATGCTCAACCTTAGCCTCTTCACCCTTCTTGGATTCTGCTTTCCCCGAAGTCTGATTTTGCAAATGTTGCACCCAACAAGCCCCGAGCTCCCACCTTATGAACTTCACCAGTTTATTACTTTCACCCTCTAACTTTGACAGACTCTCTGTCATCACTGTTCTCACCAAAGATCTACCAGAACGTAATTCGTCCGTGTCTGCACTCTGCAGTCGCTGGGTAGAAGGCACGGATGGAGAAAGTGACTTGTGTAACAGCATCCTCAAACTGTAAAAATCCAAGTGCATAATCTTATTATTTGCTAGAGCATAGATGTATCACTTGGGATAGTCAAAATCCCTCCAACCACCTATAAACGCCATGCATCTTTGGGTACTAGAATTAAGGAGCATGAAATATAATTTGGATTCAACTTATTTCACAATGTGGTGCTCCATTAGATTAGTAAACTTAATGGCTATTAAAATTAACATATGCAAAAAAAATTCAGTGAACTAAAAATAAAGAAGATTATACATTTATCTGCCTAAGTCATGTCTCACCATGACATTAATTAGGATATCGTCACTATTTGTCAGCAACGCAAGTTGGGGAATGATTCCAAGCAGGAAGTTCAAATATGATAACAAATCACAATGACAAAAATAACATACAAAAAACAAAGATTTTAGTGCGAAGTTAAAATATGGTCACCCCAAAATGAAAGAAGAAAGCTCAAAGGTGGTCAAGGCCCAAGGGAGTATTCAATTCTCAAAAGACACTGATGACAGACCTATTTACATTCAAGGCGTTGGCACCACCATCAGGCTGGTCCTCAATTTCAATATCTTGGGGAATAGGGTTTTCTTCCCAGTTTACCGTAGTTGAAGCTTTCACAACAGCTGTGTAGCCACAATGCCTAACAACCACAACAGCCAGAGTAGGCGTATCCTGGCATGTTACAAGTTGAGCACATATAAGATCATACTTTGAGCAAATAGATTGAATGCTCAGTCAAGAATAGTCACAGACACACATAAAAGGCAACTCATCAAATTACTTACATGAACAGTAGCACTCTCGTCAGCAGTTATTCCCTTGAATAAATTTCTACTGGCAAGCTCCTCTTGGGGTAATCCAAGAACTTGGCTACCATCATTCTTGCAGTCCAATTTTTTGCTAGCATCAGGTATGTCTTTTGTCACCCTTATTAGCAAATCTCCTACTTGTTCCTCATGGGAGGGAACAAGAGGAGAGCTCGGATTGCTTTGAATGATATGCTTGATAGCAGCTACTGCTTTAAAGACTGAAACGTCGACAAATAAACTATGGAGAATGAACGCTTTACGGTCTCGTATCTGCCTCTCCTCCGAAGTTTTGCATGGCATAGCTGCCAATATTGCAAACTCCTTTGACCACTGCCTATCCTCGTGCTCTTTGTTTCCTCCTTGACCACCTCCATTTCCTCCCCAATTCTCATCTTCCACGGGAAGAGGTTGGAAAACAGCTGGGTTATCAGCAACCACTGGAGGGACAACCCATGTATTTGCCCGAAATCCGTAAGGAAGGTTTCCAAACTGAAATGAACGATAAATATCAGTGGCGGCCGGCGGGGCCCACTAAAATTTTTACACTAACCCATTGATAATTAAAGTAGTTACGGAGTACAAAATAAAGTTTTAAATTTTTAATTTTTATAATACTAGACTTGGGTGATTGCACAAAAACTTGTAAAAACTGTTTTCGATGTCCTGTGACCCCATATCACTACACATGCATCCATCGTACCATTAACTGTACATACAACTAACTCAAAGCGTGGCTCTGGCAAGGATATTCACAGCAATGTACCTTGTTATGTTCTGTAAAACCTTTCATGAGCGCCTTGTATGCCTGTACATGGTAGCAACAGAAACTAACTTAGTAATCCAACAATAATGATCCTGCAGTAGGTATGAGAAGTGTCTGCACAATACCGTATCGAACACACGACTTAGTTGCTGCAATAAGGCAACCAGTGAGTGACAAAGCAGTGACCGTCGTCCTGAAGGGTAGAATCCTTCTCGTGAAGCGACAATCGTTGTAGGCTTTCCGCTACAAACACGAACCTTAAGATGCACATGACAAAAATAGGCTAAGCAAAAACTTCCAAATGCAGACGTACAAAAAGTTGAAATTTTGCATCAAATACAAAATAAGCTTGAAATATGATTACATCAATTTGGAAAAAGTCGTCTTCTGTTTTGTCCTCAAGGAATTGGCGTTGAGATCTTCTAATATCTGCGAGGTAGATCAGTAAAAGCACGATATAATCATGTTAGAGCAGCTCCTTCATATGAGTGTCTCACATTGAAAGACGAAGAGAACTGATCACTATAAACTGAGTTCCTCTACCCCATACTAACTAGTTTAGGAAAGGATTCTCCTTTGGATGTATTAAGCAGATTCCCTCTCCACTTTGTGAGTGTGGAGGATCAAAAGGATGGAGTGTTGTTGAGCATATACCCGTAAGGCATAAACTTCTCTCTAACATCAAGTAATAATGTTTTAACGTTTAAAACTTGCAAGTTATATGCAGAGGGTCCCCTGTCCAATCACGGGCGCCCAAACCAAGCCTCTGGCTTTGGTCACCAAAGTTACAAGCTTTATTGATGAAATTCTATACAAAGCTCAAAGTATAGTACACTTGTGCATTGGGGCCTCATTTTTCCGAGATGCACAGGGCCTCCATTTGTTTTAAGACGCACCTGGTTACATCCCTCACCATACAAGATTACCTATTCCCCTCCACTTTAGAATTGCTTATTTTAATTGGCTCGCCTGGGACGGGGGTAATTATTACCGGGGTAATGAACTATCAGCAAGCAACAATGCAATCAAACTTCCTCCTCTCCCCACCCCAAACTCCAAGTCGATGAAGCACCGGGTAAACACGTAAATTTAGGCAATACACAACACTCAAACTATAGCGAAAATAACATAGTTTATGCTGTTAAAAAGGAAATCTTATGATTATGACAAACCACATTCTACATACATCCCTAAAAACGGCAAAAGGAGTAAAAGAGAAAGAGAACTTACAATGAATGGGAGGAGTAAGGTGAGAGAAAGAGAAGAAGTCGTAGAATTGCCCTAATCGCGGCGGCGGACACATGTTTACTTCCCCTTTCTCCGCCGCCGCAGCAGCAGCCGATTTTTTCGCATTTTCCGGTTCGACGGCGTCCGGTTCTTTGCGTGGTTTGGAGCCGAACGCGGTGGTACATGCGACAAGGTCGAGAAGGCGGCGAATGTGGGACACGGCCGCGTCGTCTGTGTAATCCTCTGCATGTTAAGTGGAAATTAATTGATCAGGCGTTGCGCATGCTCACTAGCTGCTAGAGGGAGAACAGCATTTGTGTACGAACCGTTGAAGTCAACTTTTAATTACGCTTCATGGTTCAGTGCAAATTCTTATTTTAGACTGACAATTCTGTCTCAATCAAAAAGGACGGTGTATATTGAGATCATCAAATGTACAGCTTATGATAATTTTTTTCCGAAATATAGTTAGATTTGGGCGTAGAGTGTTCTCAAAACCTTTTTTATAAAAACTTTTGGTATTCTACATATTACCCGATTTTTAGAGAACAAGAGTTAGTTCAAGTGGTAAGAGCTCTCTTACCCCGACCATAAAGTTGGGGGTTCGATTTCCACCCGCGACATAGTGCGCTCATTTGAACCAAAAAAAAAAAAAAACATATTACCCGATTTTTTGCGTTTTTAAAATATATACCCTTTGTTTTTAAACAAAAAAAAAACTTGAACCGATTATAATTCATGATCACGATTGCCAAAAATGAAGGACCTTTTATTCAATTTGATCTTCTTTAAAAGAATTTCGATTTGAAATAAACAAAAAATCATCAATTTTTAAACTGGTGACAAGGGTTCTAGTCAATCAAATTGTTTTAACCGAATAATTTTTAACTAACCATATCTCTTCACCACGAGTCTTAAAATTGACGATTGTTTTCCGAAATTGATCATCGTTACAAGATCTTTAGTTTGATAAAATTTCAATGCTTATGGCCGATAGTACTCGTGTTTGGTGATGCCTCTTTTATATTACTCCTTGTCATAAAAATAGTTCAATAATACTGGTAGTACGTGTAAAAATGGTTTAATTATATTTACACAAACATTTGTGTGGCATGGAGGTCAATTTTCCTTACCTTCGGTGATGGTGAGATGGCATGGCTTCAGTGAGGCAATTTCGACCGTATCTTTCAACTTTTCTCCCCGTATCTAATAATAAAATGGTATTGAAAGTCAATTATGTGACACAAATAAAGTTTCTTTTTTTTTTCAAAAATAAAATTGTGGATAACTAGTTGAAATATAAATTTGCAATATCCACATTAATGATTTTACGCTTCCATGTTAAATTCATGGTTATTCAATTAAAATAAATGCATTAAATTTCAAATCAATGAATACGGGAGAAGCGGATAATGGGTTGAATGTTTCATTTTATTTTCATATGTTTGTCTAATATAAGTGAGAATTATTTAATCAACCTTGTGAAAAAAATGAATAGAGATAGGGTTTATTATGCATATATTTATTTAATTAAGGTACAAAGTATTAATTATTCACTTATTAAATCTAGAAATAGTTTTTTTTAATGAGATTAAATTTATTAATTTTTGGACTTAGAAACATACTCTCTCCGTTCCAGTTAATAGTTTATACTTTTTTATTTCTCCTCACAAAATAAAGCATGTATAAATTATTTATTGAGACAGAGCGAGTAGTATTTATTAACTATACTAATCATCCAGTCATCACTGATTCCATCTTTTTTATCTGGTGGTTAGATGCGGATGATATATTTCACTAGTGATTGAGCTACAAATACCCTTTTTATGGCAATTGCTCTTTCACCAATGATAATGATGTTTGTACCTAAAATTGTTATGTAATCTAATTTTAACACGTATGATGGTATTGGCGAAAGAAGATGCAGAGACGTCTAACAATGAACTTAGAGAAGTGGTCCATACATTTTTAAAATTTTACTGGTTTCAAAAATATTTGCAATATGACTTTAGTTATTAATGAAATAATTTACTCCTTACGACTATTCCGTTCATCCAATCATTTGTTTGCTTTGATTAAAATACTTTTTACAAAGAATAAAACAGGATAAACGATTGAGACAACAAAGCGTCTTGCTTAGGACGAACACAAGCTGAAGACGGATAGTATCCCTCTCACAATAAGACAAGTAGGAAGGTAAGTGGGATGGAAATGGTGGACCTCATAGTTGGTGTCACTTGCATATTGTGAGAGAGGTACTATCTGTTTTCAGCCGTGAATTTGTGTTGAGATGGAGGGAGTTGGTTATACACACATCAATCATTATATAATGATACTATGCAATATTAAGTCAATCCAATCCCAAGAAAGCATAAACAAGTACAAAAACAGAGACGAACACTTCGTTTACATTTATGATACTAAAAAGTACATGAAAACGTACGTACCTCATGAGATAGAGAATAAGAGGTTAAATGACATGTCTCAATATGAACTGCTAACAGCTTTCTCACATCCAAAATCTTATCAGTGGATATCCCCTGCACCACTTAAATATCAACTAACCAAATCCAATATCTATATCTATTTTTTAGATACAAATTCTTTAGTAATTCAAACAAAACTACACTTTCCTTTATGTTAGACTATACTTGAATGCTTATATACGTCATGCGTCCAAACCTTTTCACTTACAAATTACAATGCATGTTTTTCTAAATGGCGATAATTCCTGCTTATAATCATTGTAAGTTATAATAAAAGGGTTGTACTAATCATCACTCTTTAAAAAATAGTTTTGACTTGAATGCTAAAATGGACTTCTTTTTTTTCTACTCATTTTAAATTTTCCACTCGTATCTCATAAAAGATTAGTCAATGTACATATTATACATTGTACATCGGAGGATGAAAAGAAAAAATACCTTGAGAGTAACACGAGAATCGTTGGGTGTATCGACACTCAATTCAATTACCGTTGGCAAAACTGCAAAATATAGTTTGAAGAAATTAAGATAAAAGTCATTATCTATCCAAAACAAAACAAATTTGGCATCATTTGTTCGTTATATAATGCTCCCAATTTATTACGTAATTACGGTATTATTGTAGTCTGTACATACTAACCACAATTTCAATATTTACATGCCTTCCACGTACAATTGTGTCGACCCAATAAATGAAAGCTTTATTATTAAGTTCTAAACTCGTAAAATTAACATATTCTCATGATATTTTATTACCTTCAATTTAAAAATACATGAGTATATGATGATATCGAGTTTCTGTATATTATATATATCGCGTTAAGGCCATAACACTTTACAAAAGTAAATACAGTACAAAATACCTTTTTCTTCCTTCTTCTTCTTCTCTCCCTTCACCTTGTTTTGTTTTGCCTTTCCCGCCTTTGGAGCCATAGATGTTTATTTATATGTCTCAATTTCTAAATATACAAATTCTCCTGACCTCTTAATTAACAACCGAATATATATGTATGCTGAATTCGACTGTTGGATATACAAATTTTCAATCAATTACCAACGACTGAACGAATATTTTGTTCAAGGAGCTAAGCTATATTTTTTCGCACTCGAGTAATTAGTAAAACCAATAACAAATGAGTTTTTTTTTTTTTTTTTTTTTTATTTGAAGACTATGTAGTATTGTATAGCATAGTGCTTTAAGATGAAGTAGTAAAGGAATAAGGAATAGAATAAAAAGAGAGTTATAGAGGGAAGTGCATGGAAGATAGGATAAGATGAGAGAGCTAAAGAAATAACGAGACCCTCCTAATCTCCTTCGAGTATGAGGGTGTCCTGTTTTATTTGGAAGAGTATACCAACAAAATTTTAAGAAAATGAAAAGGTAAGAGACTATTATAGGCCATTCATTTTTTTGGGCTTTTCTTCCTAAACCGATGACTCAAGCTCCTCCAACATTCGCATTTTATCTCTTTCTATTCTATGCTTACCGGCTCATTTTCATTTGTTCGTATGCCATATGGAAAACTATCTCATTTTCCTAATTTGTACAACAATATTTTAATTTTGTATTCTTTAAGAAAGTGTGGTAAAATTACCAATATCTCAACTAATTCAATTGAGAATATGCTATAATCGGAGAGTAGCGCTATGTTCTTTTTGACTGAAAAGAGCATAACTAAATTGAACTTAATTGAGATAAATTGAACTGAAGTAAGAATTAATTTGTGAAGATATGAGCTAAACTGAATGAAAGCGAACTGAAAAGAACTAAATAGAACAGAACAGAAATGAATTGAAATTAAGTTCAAAAAACATGGCCTAAATTATGTCAATGGTTTGACAAATTATTGTCAAATTAAAGAAAATAAAAGGCGTATAAAATAAACATGTAAATGAGACTATTAGTAGTGCATTTTGGGTATATTGAAAAGTTTTCTTTTGCGTTAGTATACCAATGATGTTCCGAAAAACGAAAAGTATCATGTTGAATTTGAAAAATCACAAGGATACCATATAGTAATACCGCTTAAAGCAAAAGAAAGAGAAATTATTCTGCGAATCAAATAATATTCCATAATTTAAAGATGAAATTAGTTGTTACCAAATGATAACTTCCTTTGGTTCTCATTTCCTTTAGTTTTCACATAATTTCATTGCACTTTATAATACTTCCTCCATGTCGATTATTTATATACCTATTTTATTTATGAGTGTCTCAGTCATCTGTTTAATTTTCTATATTAAGAATATTTTTGAAGGATAATTTGATCATTCATATACAACACCCGTAAATAATCTTCTCCCCTTTCTTTAGTATAAACATATTATAATATCACTAATTTATAATCACCTTGATGTGTAGTTTTAAATACCTCGCAAGTGTACGATGTCGTGTAGCACTTTGAGGGTCGAATCACGGGGAGCGAGTTACACTACTAGTTGATTTAAATAGAT
>VHZZ01000314.1:69680-80139 GCA_009801015.1 Silene noctiflora
CCTTAGACTTATTTAATTCGTGGGATATCTTTTCCCCATGCTTTACATTTGGTTTGTATAACTTAACACTTATGCTTGTTCTTGTTGGACTTTAGTTACGATTATGGATTCCCGCTTTCAAACTTAATAAGTTGTCAAATTCCGCTGTTTCTCAAGTTTATTTACGTTACATTATAGTGGGGGTTCACAAACACAACACGGTCAGCTTATGCTAAATATAGTACGTAAAAGAGTAAACAACTTAACGAATGCATGAGTTATGACAGAAGTGGAAATAGTCAACAAATGCACAGCCGCAACCTTCCGTGCCCGCACACACGACCAACATCTTAACGCAAGCCCTTACACCTCACAATTCACTTACGGCACCACATCGCCGTTTGCTAGATCACGTCGCTTCGACTTCTACGTGTCATGCCTATCAATTCATCAGGTCCACACCCGCAGCTGTGCCTGGCTCACTCACATACATCGCAGGACCACAGCCGCAGCCGGTCCTAACCAAATATTATTGTCTTACATCCATGTCGCCTCACAGACAACCAACACAATCACATAGGGCAATAGTAACAATCATTGAACCTTATAAATAAATAAATAATAGCTCAGCATGTGACGGTCTCACAGGAAAACATTTTACAAAATCCTTCTTACCTTGAAATTCTCATAAAATAATAACTTTTGTAGCTACAAAATAAATAACATAAGTGAGTAGGATAAAATCCTACCTCGGCTTAAAACCATCTCAGCAAAAATGCCCAAAGCTCTTAAAAACGCTCATGTACGAACTCGGTGCCGATTAAATAATATTTCACGTACATATCGCTACTAAATAATTTTACGCAACATTACTACACAACATGACCTAACACGCGACCGTAGGCGTAGCCTAGGCCACGGCTACACTACCTACGCACGGGCCAACACCCACCAAGCCACGACTTGGGCTTGGCTAGACCACGCTCGTCCCCAACGCACGATACACGACCCCAAACCCTCACAAATACACGCCCTACTCGGCCAAATGCGACAACACCCATAACCCGAGTCACCCCTTTTGTCTAAATCCATCAAACGATACACAAAAATACATTATATATACTAATTAGGCAAAATCCCTAAATTAGTATCAATATTAAAGTTAGGGTTTGAGACAACTACACAAAATTGCATAAAAATTGTATCAAAACGATTTAAAATCCCTAATTTCATATGCCTTCTATTTTGAGTTTTAATGCTCCATCCTCTTCTAGCCGGAGGAATAATTTGTTGCATCATAAATTTGCTAAGCCGAGATGGTCCCTAACCTTAGCTTTATATTCTCACATTATATCTTGGTGCTACTTATACTTTTGTGTAGCTTATGCGCAGATTTTTGACCGACTTTGGAGAGCTCTGAGTTGTTCTGATTGCACATTTGTGGGTAATTATTTGGTAAGCTATAAAGGTCGTGTGGGGATCTATCTGAAACATGCGCTGACCGGGAGGCAACCCGGCTTGTATAAATTTAATTAAGCTTTACATTGTATGTTTGGGGAGCGATGAATATGATAATAACCCGGAATATTCTGATGCTGATTAGTGGCACCTGATCACGAACTCCCTATGTTTTTTTACTGGTTTGGGGAGGTCCGTTTGTGATAGATTGTAAGTTTTCTTTTCTTGCTCATTTAGTTCATCTGCATTCATATCGTTTTGTATACCACTTTCCCTATATGATGATGATGATGATTGTTTGCTGATCACAATGACGACATTGTGTGACTTGATTTGGGGAGGGTATGCATCTGTCTCCGTTTGTGTTTGCATCCATCTGAATGTCTTATTGCATTTTTGTTTGCATATTTCTTACATTTCCGCATGCTTTGTTACTTTTATTAAGAAAAAATACAAAAAACACACTAAAAATTGAAATTGCCCTACACTTTTATTTCTTTGCCTAAGTCTTTCATAGTTGACGCCTCTACTAGTATGGTCGTTTGCATAATCTACGAGTTTTTGATTAATTCTACTGACCGAATAAGATTGACTTAATTGTTGGTAAACTACTCAAATTTCTATGGAATTAGAGCCTTCATAAACTGATAACATTCTGTTGGAGTAGGTGTCATCTAGAATAGTTCGTCTACTTAATAAATCTCATTAGAGGAATATGCTCGGAATATAACTTATTATACTCGTCGGCTGATCAACGTATATCGGTAACGTTCAGCCGACTAGGGTTAGACGTTATTGTCGTATGACGGCGGTGTTCAGCTGATCCCTTTCGGTCGCACCTATACGATGGAGCCCCAATGGAAAAACTAATTATTTGTATATGATACAAATAACTTAGTCCCTTGAATAATAATTGACTAAAGGTTAGTCAAAGTGAGTTTTATTTGATAATGAGTTAAGAACTCAGACCAAAGAAATTTATTATTCAATTATATGATAATTGACTAATAAATTTTAAAAGACGATATTTATTGGTTATTACCTTAATTAATGAGGTATATGTATATATTGTGAGGTAGAGGTTATTTGGTAAACAATTTTACAAGGAGTTGTAAAATTAGCTAATTGGGTTTTATGTGACCCATTATATATTGATATAATGGTCAAATATCACTTTAAAATTAACTTTATATTATTCACTAATTTGAATCATTTAATTATTAAATGGTTAAATTAATATTTAATTATATAATATAATTAAATATAAGACTTATAAATATTTGTGGGATAAATATCAAAAAAACAAAATAAGACCCAAGAATTCCAAATGGACCGATTTGTATATGTGTGTATGATACACATGTGGTTAGAGTTTTTCCACTACAAATTGTCTCCATTACTTTATCATTTTGCATGCCTATATAAACACACTTAGAGAAGTTTGTGCATGGGTGAATTTTTGACCCAAAAAATCTCATAAAATGGTTATTTTGGCCGTGTAGTGTAGAAAAGAGAAGAAAAATTTTGTTCTTCATTTTTTTCATCTAATTTGATCAATTGTTGATCATTAAATTGTCAAATAAATCCACAAATAATAATATACATCTTTTGTTACTAATATAGTAATAATAGTAGTATAATTAAGGGATGCTTCTAGTAATTAACCAGATCTTCATACTAGTAGTACTTGGGGTAAAGTCTTGGGTGCAACCAAAAGGAGGTCTCTTACTTTAAAGACTAAGTGGTTTGAGTGACATCTCAAGATTGGAGGATCATCATGCATGGAACTAGGAAGATCAATGGTTGATGATCAATTTTTGCCATTATTGAAGAAAAAGGTGTTTTCTCTATCCGTATACTAATTTTATTTACATGCATATAACTAGATCACCTTAATACTAAATAAAATGTTATTTAATAAATAATCAGAGGAGTTTGATTAGGGGTCAAAAATTAACAAGTGGTATCAGAGTTCAGTTGTTACATGCATGTCGATTTTTTGTCAATTTTATCGAGTTATAAGATAATTTGATAAAATTGAAAATTTTGTCATAAAATATGTTTATTTTAAAAAATTTCATTTGCATGTACATCTACTGATCTTAAAATGTTATTGGTCAAATTTGGTGATTTATGGAATTTAATTGCTAATTATTGTCAGAGTCAAAATGCTCAATTTTGGTTAAAGTTAACTAAAAATAGTTTCATGTTATTTATGGTCATGAAAAATATATGTAGTAACACATGCATATTTTACTTAGTGTAAGTAAAATTTCGGAATTAATTAGTTAATTTTGTATGTTTATTGATTTTTATATGATAAAAATCGATAAAAATGTGATTATTTGGCTTAAAAATATAGAAAAAAAATTATGAGTTTGAGAATATTATATCTGATCACATGCATGTTTTAATTATTATAAGTGAATTTTATAAATTATTTTGATTAATTTTGGATGTTTATTGGGTTTTATACATTAAAAATCGATAAATAGTGACTATTTTTTCAAAAATTCTAATCAAAATTTTTTTGGTCAATGTTTTACCATTTTTATGTTATGGAAAATGTTCCAAGATGTTTAAAAAATTTCTTTTTTAATTTTCATAATTTTTATGATTAATTTGGAATTAAGTCATAAAAATTATGAAAACGACGATTAAATTGTGTATATGTTACAAAACAAACTTTTGGGCAAAGTTTTTGACTAATTTGAGTTTGTGGAAATGTTATAGAATACAATTAAAAAATTCATTTCAAATTATTGTGATTAATTTGGTTTTATTTCATAATTGTTATGATAAAACTGATATACACTACAAAAAAACACGGGAAACTGACGGAAAAAATCTGTCAAAAATAGCAATATTCAGTCAGTAACAGGGGTTCCTAACGGAAATTCCGTCAGGAATGCGCGTCACTACGATTCGTTACTAAAAACGCTTTCCTGGCGGGATTTCTGTCAGTACTTTCAGATACTGATGGAATTTCCGTCAGTTTTTTCTGACACGTGCCACCTAAGCCAGTATCACAGAAAATTTGAAAACAAAGGTCCTGACGGAATTTCCGTCAGGAAAGTCTACGAAAAATTGACTTCTGACACGTGGCACCTGAGAGGATTTTAAAAAAAGAGGATCTGACGGAAATTGGCTATTTCAGAAACAACAGCTTCCAGCCAGCCACAATGCACTGCATTGTTTCAAATCCATCCAACAAACACAACCAAGACATGCAATTTTCCCTTACAATCGTCGACAGCCAAGCGGGAATCAATTTTCTTGTCGACCGCCAAGCGGGAATCAAGAGTAGCCAACCG
This sequence comes from Silene noctiflora, assembly GCA_009801015.1. Taxonomy (NCBI): domain Eukaryota; kingdom Viridiplantae; phylum Streptophyta; class Magnoliopsida; order Caryophyllales; family Caryophyllaceae; genus Silene; species Silene noctiflora. Next base: position 74,432 of record VHZZ01000314.1, read on the forward strand.
GAAAAAAAAGAGAGATAATTGAACGCGATTGGAAAAATAAATTTTTTTACATAGAAAGTTTGTCAAATACGTACAATGTCTTACTAATTAAATAAAAATAAGCAATGTTTTTTAACTACTAACATAGACGACACTACTAACTTATTATTGAACGGTACCACTAGTTCCAAACTCATGCCCATCATCCGCAAAGTCGTCTCTAGGATGTGGGGGAGGGTAACTTGAGCACGTGTTAGGGGGTTGAGAAGCCTGCAGCGAAGGCCAAGCATGGCTGCCATCTGTTTAACGGCTCGCTCATTGGTCATTTGGGTGGCCATTTGAGAAACCATGCTAGGAGCGTAAGAGAAAGATCGACGCTCACCTTTGTTACAAGGAGGATCATAACACACTTCGGCCCCCTTGTCTCCGGTCCCAAATAGCCTCGACTTCTTGTCGAAGCCCTTGACAGCTTTGTAGTATGCCCGGATCTCGTCTGGAGTCTATCCAGGTGGCAATGGTTGACTCATCTCCTCGTTATAAGTAGTCTGAAAATACAAAAAACCCGTTAAAAATGATATAATGAAAAATTAAATACAATAAATATTACCGTTATTTCTAAGAAAAATAAACAAAAAATTGATTACAAAAAATTACGTCTGTATCAGCAGCTCGAGGATTAACCCACTCGCCCTTCTTGTTTTTCTTTGTCCGCTGAAACAACTTTTTCGGAGTGACATCTTCACCCTGAAAGTAGCATTAAAAAATACCTAATTAACAACAAATAAAGAGGAAAGAGGAAGAGGAAGGCAGTAGGCGGCAGCGGAGGTGGTCGCCGGAGTCAAAGAGGGTGGTGTTGGTGGTGTTTGTAGTGTCGGGTTTGGAGGGTTAGGGTTAGGAGAGAAATTGATTTAGGGGAAAATTGAATACGGAATGAGCTCACTATCGCGCGTTTTTTTTTTTAAGTCGGGAAAAATTTCTAACGGAAGTTCCGTCAGTATTATGTAAAAAGACACGGGTTACTAACGGTTTTTTCGTCAGTAAAAGTCAAAATGTTGACTATTCCTAACGGAAATTCCATCAGATCCTCCTCTCAATTATTTGATTTCTGACAGCATATGAAAAGGGTTTACTGACGGAAAATCGCCAGTAACAGTCAATACTTTGACTTTTTCCGTCAGATCCCCCTCTCAATTTTTTGAGTTTTTGGCAACATAGGAAAGGCGTTACTGACGGAATTTGCGTCAGTAAAGTCAATGGAAAATTGACTTTCCTGACGGAAATTCCGTCGAAAATTTTACCGCCATTGACTTTGTGAACGCGTCAACTATTACTGACGGTTTTTAACGAAATTTCCGTCAGTAACGGTTTCCTGACGGAAATTCCGTCAGAATTCTGTCATTTTCCCTTTTTATCTGACGGCCTTATTTTTCCGTCAGTATCCCGTGTTTTTTTTGTAGTGATAATTTGCAAATAAAATAAAATCAAACTAATTAATTATCAAAAAATTAGTGGGGACTAATTTTTGAGTTCTAAATTAGTTTAGACAGTTAGTTTGAACTTAAATATAATTTAAGTGTTGATTTTGTGATTTTTAATGGTTAAAAATTGCTAAAATTCCGTTAATACCGATCTAATATCAAATGATTGATTAAATGACAATTTAGCAAGAATTTTATATTTTATCAATATTAAATATTTATTATTTAATTTTGTAGAATGAATTTGATTCATTTGTATATTCATGTAATTTGTATCTAGTATGGCCTAGTTTTAAGCCGGTATTACCCGTAATGAAAGGGAATACCAGTTGGTTTGTATAATGATTGTGATTTCGTATCGCTTGTTTGTAATAATTAATAGTATTATTTTTATTACAAATGTATAATAGGGAATTGCTATGTAATTTAATTTTGTATTTGTAATTTCTTTTACGAAGATCGGCGATTTCCCTAAGACTGTGTCAATCTGAAAGAGTTCGGATGAAGATCGGTGGTTTCCTAATGACGAAGCTAAATCAGGAGGAGTTCCGATGAAGAGGAAAGGGACCAAGGAGTTGGTTTTCAAATTTGTAATAGTTTAGTTAATTAGTAGATTAACTAGATTAAGGTGGCCATACTAGGATTTTGTGAATGTTTTCTATTACATGTTTTATTTGCCATTCATGCCAAATTGCCTAAAACATGCATTTTAATTCAATTTTGCTATTGTCAATTTACTTTTATCTATAATTCACCTACTTATTTCACTTATAAGGAATTGATAACTAATTGACAAGATCTCTCATATATTTAATATTGAGATTAGCTCTTCCAATTAGCAACACTTATGAACCTCTTCTTCATTAGGGGGAGTGCTCGGCCTCACCGTGTTCTCTTTTTACGTTGGGTAAGTAGGGTGATAAATTTTATTACACGCGAAAATTGGTTGGCCTCAATTGGAAGTGATCAAAAGGGTTTTGTGTCCCGGGGCTAGGAGATAGATTTATTTGAAATCTGTCGAACGAGAGTTCTACGAGTAGAATCAGTCAAGTTTGGGATGTATCAGCCTTACCATGCCCAAATTTATTTAGAGACGGATCTCAGGATCATTTAGATAATTTAGGTGAAAGATCATTATATAAATGCAATTTTAAACTTGTTTTTCAACTATTTATTTACGATGATTGTTGTTTTTTCCTTCATTTCCGTTTGTATTAATATATCGCGCAATGACATATATACCCTTCATTCTCAAACTCGTAACTCTTTTCTTCCATGTAAATGGTTTCCTTAAGGAAGACGGTAAGAAAATTTCTCGATTGAGACGCGAGTCTCCATAAAACCACCATGGCAAATGACAAATTGAATTTTCATATTGATCCTCGTTTTCGCCGTTGTAAGGGTCTCTTATGAAGAGTATAAACGGGAGTCATGCTTAGGCAAAAATATTTTGATTCTTGCGATGGCACCTTCTTTATAGTGAAGGTGCATCAGTCATATTACTCACGAGATTCATTCTCCAGTATAACGTCGTGGTCCGCTTTGTAGAATGTCGCCTGGTGAAGGGTCAATCAATTAGTTCTCACGTACTTAAATTAATTAAGTATGTGGTAATGCTGGAAATTAAAGGTTCGGTAGTCTGATTTTCAGAAATCGTGATTAACCAAATATTACACTCATTTCATGGAAGGTTTACCCTATGAGGATAAACTATAATGTGAATAACATAAAGAAGAGCCTTCATGGAATTCATTCTCTGCTTGTCCAGGAAGAGAAGGACATGAAAGTGAATGGGAGCTCTAAGAAGGATGTTTTATCCTTAACTGTTAAGGATAGGACGAGGTTCAAGAAGGAAATTGGTATGGTTATGGTATTCGTACAAGGCAAAGGTAAAAGCAAAGTTATTGTGAATAGCTACGCTAAACCCAAGCGAGATGCCAACCCCGACCTACAATGTTTCTACTGTGAAGGTGTTGGACACTAGAAGAGAAACTACCCCAAATATATGGAGAATTATAAGCTAGGTGTATAACACCTACATGTACTATCTCCTTTAATTTCTATATGATTTAACATTAATTATTCTAGTACCACTTTCTTGGTATTTGAATACCGGTTGTGGTTCAAATCTTTTTAATTAATACATAGATAGTTGATCATGTAAGGACTAGGCGTGAGGGATGTCAACCTACACAAAGGAAATGGAGCTAAAGTAGTTGTTATTTCAATATAGACATGTAAATGTTATTATGTTCACAATCTAGTTTTTGGTATAGAGTTGTACTTAAATAAAGGTTATTTTGTACACAAACTTTTAATAAAAATATAGTATCCGTATTTACGTAAGACATAGAGGACTTCACTTTTGTGATTAAAACAAGCGTTGTACCCTTACATACCATGACTTGGTTTATAAAAGTTAGAGGTAATTATATTCTTGACTGAACTAGAGTTTTATGTCATATAGATTAAAGGCTCACGTCAGGTGACCCCGATCATGTCTTACCTCTAGCGCTCTTAGGATATGTCAAAATAAAATTGATGCCTGCTTTAATTGATGGCGTACTGTGGTGAACCAATTAATATTTCCGGTTAATTGGGGAGAAGATTAAATAACAGGTATTGGGTGCTGGGACCTGAGGAGTAGATTGTGGAGTCTACCTAGAGTCTTAGATCACTTTGTCTGAGACAGTCGTTATTTAGTTTTATGACTTTATTTATTTCCGTTGCGATGTGTAATGTAATTATTATTTCAGTTAGTTAGTTGGACGCATGTAATGAAGTCTTATTCAGTTTAAATTTATTTAAAGTACTTTGGTTTGTTATCTTTCTTATTCACTGCCTCGTAACTCCGAGATGGTAACAACTCTATTTATTTGAGAATGTCTTGCTAAAGGCTCTTGAATAAATGGGGGTGTTACAAAGTGTTATCAGAGAGAACGATCCTCAGGCCTAACCAATGAACAATAATGAACTTAGGTAAGTCTAACTAAATGAACCCAGGTAGAAACTGGTAGGAGCCTTTGTACGTTTAGGAAAGCGCGCCTAATTCATATCATGGCCCTCTAAGTTTTGAACCGATTACCCTGAGATGGATTACGAGAGTGGGTAGTTGAAATAGGGGTATCTTATTAGTTAAAGGTCAAAATTATTTGCCTTAAAATTTTATTTGTCTTAAATTAGTTGCCTTAAGATAGAAATATCTAACCTTAATTGCAGATGCGGATTGAGGTACGTTTTTTGTGTGACATGAGAATGGTCTATGGCCTAGTAATGGATAATGTGGTGTTACATTTTTTTGTGATTTGGATTATTATATGAGATATGTGGTAAAAGAAGTTGTTAGTTGATACGCATGGACCGTCTTATGAGTTAATTGTATGCTTAACAAGTTGAATGCTTACATGTTATGTGAAAATAGATTATTATGTCTAGTGATATGCAGATTATGTGGCCCTGAAACCATGCTAGATAGTATTAATGATCTATGAATGATAGAATTATTAGTGTAGTGTGTGGGTAGTCACGGTTTTGAACTGTGTGGAGCGTTGGGCCGTGAGGCTGTGATAGGCTATGACCATGGTTGGTTGAGCATGGTCTTGTTCAGTTGACTACATGTTGCTTTGTTTGTAGGATTTTTTTTTTTTTTTTTAAACTCATTCGACCAAAACTCTAAGCAAAAGCTTATATTTACCTTTATTCTTATATAGGTAGTCAAAATGCCACCAACAAAAACAACCCACCTGTCATGTCTGCTGAGGAGATCGAAAGATTGCTTAAGATGAATAAGGCCCTAACTGTGGCTTTGAAGAGTAAGAAGGAGGATGCGAATCCAACTAAGGTTGAAGTGGCAATTGCCAAATATAACCTAGACAAGTTTGAGGGGAATGGGGAGCCATCACTTTTGGGGGAGTGGTGTAGAGAATTTGATAATATTTTTAAACTGATAGCTTGCCCTAAGGATATGATTCTTACATACCCTGAGAGAATTTTAAGAAGCTTTTGACAGAGGTATTCGTCCTAGAGCATATTAAGAGTAAAATGAGATCTCAGTTTGAAGCTTTTAAGATGACTGGGGAGATGAGGGTGGAGGAGTATCATAATAAGTTTATGGAGCTAAGGGAATATCTAGCCGACTTGGACTTTGGGAATGAGGTCCTTGATGTACCATATTTATATACTCTTTTTGCCTCCCTTTATGCATTTTTGATGGTCTTATTATGCTATTTTGAGCCCATATGCATTGAATTT